>JAULSY010000035.1:108781-258575 GCA_030512305.1 Cercophora samala | reverse complement strand
ATATTTATTAAATAGCCGATTTATATACCGTTAAACGTAAATAAGTATATTTTTAAATCTTATTAATACAACGTATAAAGTTTTTATATTATAGAGATTAATTAATATAAATTAATCTATATATAATAAATAAACCTTAAATTAATAAAAGAAGTTTAATATATTAATAATTATAATATATTATTTATTATATAACGTTTAAATAATATTTATTTATAAAAAAAGTAAATAATAGTTAAAGATAATAATTTTATTAAATTACTATAGATTAATAACGATATATTTTTTAATAACTCCGTTAACTATCTTTTAAATTATAAATATAAAATAAATAAAGGAGGTTAATTTATTATTAAAGTATATTTTACTATATTAATATAAAGCGCCGAAGGTTTTATTAAAAAACTTATAATTTTATTAATTAAAGGGATATATTTACAAAAGTTTTAACTTTAACTTTTATTTATTAATTAACAGGGTATATATTTATTTTTCTAAAGGTATATTTATTAAATTAAGCTTTTTTATTTAAAACCGCAGAAATTTCTTTATAAATTAAATAAAATATTACTTTATTTTTTAATTAACAGTATATATATAAATACCTTTATTAATAATTATTTCTAATAAAGTAATAGATATTTTTAATTTAAAGGTTAAATATTTCTTTAATATTATAAGTATATCGGGGGGCTTAAGTAATTAAAACGTTTTTTAAGTAATGTTAAATATTATATTTAAAAATAAAGTATTATTTAATTTAGTTTAAGCGGTATTATTAAATAAGGTAAGGTAAGTAATATTTTAATTATTTAAATTAATTATAAGGTTAATTAAATTTATTAATAAAGGTTTAATATTAATATAAACGGGGGGCTTATATTTTACAGTTAAAGCTTTAATATAATTATTAACTTTAAATAGGGCGTTAAGTTTTTTACCGTTAGTAAAGGAAGTTAAATTTATAGCGATAATAATAATAACGGTATTAACGAAAGTAATAACTTTTATAGTATTTAATTAATTAAGGCTAAAGTAATTATTATTTTCGGCTTCTATAATATTACCGAGGTAAGCGTATTTAAAGATAATTATTACTTTATTTATAATATTATAAACCGTAGTAACTTTAAAGGTCCCGGTATTAATAATAACATTAAAAATACCGGTATAAATAGTTTAAAATATAAAAAAGCGGTTATAAGGAACGGTAATATATTAAGCTTTTATATATACCTTTACGTTAAATAATAAAACTATATATTTTATAAAGGTAATTTTACAGTAATATCGGTTAATATAAAATTTAACGTTAAATTCGACGGTAAAATTATTTAAGCCTTTAAATATAATTACGTTAATACTATAATTAATAATAGTAATAAAAAAATAAAGGAATTTAGTATTTATTAATAATAAAAGAAGTAAGTTATTAAATATTTAAGTAATATACTTTAATTTTATAAAGGTTAATTTATTATTTTTAAACCTTTTTATAAAGTAAATATAAAATATAGTAAATTCGGTAAAGTAAATAAAAGTGCCCCTAACTCTATAAACCTTATTTACTTTTTTAATAACGGTATATTTAAATGTATTAAGAAACTTACGGTCGATTAATAAGCGGCTATATTTTAAGTTAAAATAAATTTTAAAGATAATACCGTTAGGTTGGTTTATAATATTAATTTTTACGTAAGTATAGTTAAATAATAGGTTACCCTTTTTATTAAGTTCCTTATTAAATTTAAATGCTTTAATAATTTAAAACTTTACCGGCTCCTTAAGCTTAATATATATAACTATTTTAGCCTTTTATTTCTTTTATTTAATTTAGAATTACCGGTAAAAAAGCCTTTTAATCTTAAGGCCTAGATTAAAGATAATATTTTTTTCCTAAATTTAACTTTCTTTAATAAAAGAGTAATTTTTAAAATAGGTAAATAGTATATTATAAAAGAGGAAAAGTACGGTATAGTACTTATATATATAATAAGAGAGGTTATTAAATCGGAATTATAGTCTTTTAGCTTTAACGGCTTTTAAATTACGGTATAAATACGCCTTTTTTATATAATATAAAGTAAAAGTACGTTTATATTTATTATAATAAAGGCTTTTATTAATAATAGTAAAAAAACTATTATTAAGTTTTATAATAAAGAATAAACTATTATATTTATTTATATTAGAGTCGGAATTTAAAAGGTCGTTATATAGCAATATAAAACAGTTAAAAGTAAAGAAGGAAGATCGGTCCTTTTTCCAAATAGATTCTTTAATAAAGTAAGCTTACTTTTTATATTTTCGATTACGGCGTAAGCGGTTATTACGGCCCTTTCTTTTCTTATATTTCCGGTTTCGGTTTTTATAATATAGTTTATTACATACTTTATATTTAGGTTTATTAATACTATATTTAAGTTTATTTATATCGTTATATTTATTACGATAATTTTAAAAGTAAAATCGATTATAATAAGAAAATAAGGAAGTAAAATAAGAGGAAAATATAAATAAATCGTTCGAAGACTTTTTTAAATTATAACGATAAGTTATTACCTTTAAGATTAAGCGCTTTTTATTAATATAAAATATAAACTATTTTATTAAATTAAACTCCTTAAAGTCTTTTAAATATTATTAAATATTAATATTTACGGTCGTTTAGATTTAACGTAGAATAATTTATTAATTTCTATTATCGGAAGTAAAAATATTTATATTTTTAATATAACGTAATATCTTTTAAAAATATACTTTAATAATACTGTTATTATTATAAATATTATAGAGGTAAAGACGTCCTTTATTAAATTGCTTATTAACTTTAATAAGATTAAAAGGGAAATAAATAGTGAAAGCGTTTAAATATATATTTAAACTTCGGTAATAAAAGGATATTTTTATAGTAGAAGTTAATTTAATATTATACTAATGTAAGGCGGTATTTAATAAAAAAAAGGGGAATAAACCGGAGATTTAAGGTTTTAAATTAATACTTAAAATAAAATCGTCGATTATATTATAAATATAATCGATAAAGAAATTAACGTTATTAAATAAGGTTTTATTACTATTAATAACTATATTTATATTAATATAGTCTTTTACTTTAAAGTCGAAAAGCCTAATATTTTCTTTTTTAAATTTAATATTAAAGCCTTTATTAAAAAAGGTAACCTATAAGTAATACTTACTTTTATAAATACCTTTTCGTTTAATATAACGGTCGTCTTTAAATAAATAATTACCTTTAAAGTACTTATTTTCGGCCTCGATTAAAGCCGTATAAATAATATAAAACGCCGTTTAAAAAATATCGGAAGCTTTAATAGTACGTATAATAAATAAAGTATTATTAAAGTAAAGGTTATTCTTTACCGTAAAAGTAAAGTAAGCGTTAAGGTTTTTAACCGGGTCGAATTATAGTCAGGATATTTATAAGGTACCGCTATAAAGAATATAGCCTGGTCTTTAATACTAAGGGGTTTGTATAGCTTTTACTATTTATATATAATAGCCCTTTTAAACTAGAGCGGTTACTTTATAATAAATTAAATCAAATAAGTCTAGATTTATAATACGCTTAAATATTTTAATAGTTACTATATTTTATAGTTTTAAATTATTAATACAGTTTTAAATAATTATTATTTATATATTAATATTTTTTAATTTATTATTAAATTTAATTACTTTTTATATAATTTTATTTTTATAAAACTCGAGGTTAATTATTATTTATTTAAGTTTTAAATAATCGGCCGATTATTATTAAACTTTAGTTTTTAAAGTATTTTATTTAATTTAAAAGGTAACTATTATATATTTACGTTTTTTATTTAATTATTAAAATCGCTTAATAACCTTTTTTATAACTTTAAATTAAAGCTAGACCTTTTTAGCTTTATCCTATTACTTTTTAATAACGATTTAAAGGGACTTATTATTAATATTAATAAAGGTAAATAAAGTAAATCGCTTATAGATAGTTAGGATTTTCTTTTTTATTTAACCAATATAGAACGATATATTTTACATTAATTTATTTATAATTTAATATTTTATTAAAACTTTATTAACCTTACTATTTATCTTTATAACTTTATTTAATCCGGCTTAAATTAAGGCTTATTTAGAATTTATAATAATCCGAATATTATTTATATATTTATTAAAGGCAATATACTTTTTATTTAATACCTTAATATTTTAGTTTAATACTTTAATATTTTTTCGAGATTTTTAAATATTATAGCGATATTTTTAAGTAAGTTAGATTAATTTTAATAGGTTAAAGTAGTTAAAGTTTTAGATTTTAATAAATATAGCGATTTTTTTTTACGTTAAAATAAAGTAATTTATTTAAAGTTTTAGTTAATTAATATTATTTTTATTTTTTTTAAACAGATTAAACGGTAGTAACTTTAATTTATTTAAAGACTTAATAATAACTTTAATAATTTTCTTATAGCGGCGATTAATAACGTTAAAAAGGTTATAGAGGTTAGCGTTAAGAAAGATCTTATTTAGTTTTTTAGGGGATAGTATAAAGGTTAAATATAGTATTAAATTAAGCCTGAAATTTATTTAAAAGCCAGAGTCGTTTTTTATTAAAGTTACGTTATTATTTTTACTTACTTTATTATTAAATTAATTTTCCGAAATTATAAACTTTAATCTCGATTTAATTTAAAAATCGATTATTATTAATAGTTTAATATTAAAAGTTTTTAATATTTAAGCTTTATACGATAATAAACGTATCTAACAATAGTCTTTTAAATTAATATTTTATTATATTAACAATTAATCGATATTATAAATAAAGGATAGTTTACCTTTTATATTAAAGCCGTTT
Source organism: Cercophora samala (assembly GCA_030512305.1). Lineage (NCBI taxonomy): Eukaryota > Fungi > Ascomycota > Sordariomycetes > Sordariales > Lasiosphaeriaceae > Cercophora > Cercophora samala. Next base: position 253,711 of record JAULSY010000035.1, on the reverse strand, counting down.
ATAATTATAAATTATAAGCGATAATTTTATAAACTTTTAAAATAAAGGGGGAGTAGTAAAGTAAAGGGGTAAGTAAATAAAGAACCTTTCCTTTAATTTATAATATATCTAAATTTGATTACAAATATTAGATTAATTAAATAGCTTAAATTAAAAGACATAATAAAAAAGTCCCTTAACGTTAAAGTAAAAAATACTTAATTATTTAAGTTTATTAAATATTAATAGATTTAAATCCAGAAGTATTATTATATAGAAATATTTAACCGATATAAAAAAGTAAATAAGGTTTTAACGGTAACGACAAGTTTAATAAAAAATAGGGTCTTACGGAAGATATATTAATTAACAAATAGTGCTTTAGGGACTTACTTAATAATCGGTATAATTAAAGCTTAATTTATCGATCGATAGAAGTAGTAACGATTATAATTAGTTTAAAGTAAAGTAGTCGTAAAGGCAGAAATTACTAATTAAGGATAATTATAAGGTAATTAATTACTCGGTTAAACAACTATACTTAATAATAAAGTCGTAGTTACTATTTATTACCGATTTATAAGGTCTAAATATTGTGAATAGTAAAGGTATAGTAAAAGGTGATTAATTGAGTGTTAAAAGGAAGGTTTCGTGGGTAAGGCTGTAAGCTTTGGCCCAGGTAAGAACCTATCTACGTGCCCTACCAGGGCTTATCTAATCGCTACAGCTTATCTAATCTAAAAAGTGGGCCAAAAAGGATGCCTCAGGAATTCCGGCACCACTTAAATTCGGTTTATTAAAATATAACTATAGTAGCGCTTAATATCTACTAACCTATTTAGATCCGGTTTAATTAGTAAATTTAATAGAGATAGGATCCTAGAAAATATAAAGCAGTTAGGCCCATAGTTTTTCCACTGTTAAAATGTACCAAAAGTTAACCGAAGGGAGTTAACCAAAGGCAAAAAACACACAGCCAATCAGGGCCTAAGCGGAGGTGGCGGAGCAAGTCTAAAGGAGTCTATGACTGCTCAATATTCCACTCCAGGATCCATTTCTCTCGGCCGATAACTGAAGATCGTGGTCGTCGGGAACCTCAAGGAGGTTCAAAATGTGCATATCGCAGCCAGCATTGCGGGTAAGACCCGCGTTCCGTTGCATTGGAAGTGGGGGACTGGGCAGAAAGATCGTGGGGCTGAAAGGCCAAGATCAATGCCAAGGGAAGCCAAGGGAAGCCAAGCTGGAGGGTTGAAAGATCAAGCATTTTTCATTGGTCTTGAGCAATATCCATTTTGAGTATAGCTTATGTACCTATACTGCGGGCAGACAAGGGCTGTTATTGGTTTACGGAGTGCATATTTTGATCACCATCACCCCCTTCACACCACCCTCACACGCTGAAGAGAACAACCGTGGGCCGTATAGGTAAAGATAACGTTGACCTGCATCCTGACACCGGTTAAATATTCTGAAGGGAAAAAGGCGTTGACATCTTGCGTGGTCTGTTGACCACATGTAAACCAAGGATTTCGAGGGACTATCTTCAAGGGCGCTTATCTTCAAAGATTTTGGCTGCCTTTGCGACGATGGTTCAGGTGTCAATGACGTCTATCTAGGTATCCGCTTTCCATAAACACATTGAAAGGTTATTTATTACAGCAGAGATGGCCTCGCCCCTCCAATGTAAAAGGCATTATTACAGCTACGCTTGCTTACACATGTACAACCGTGCCATCTAGGTATATATTTACAGGAACCCAAGCCCCAACCTCCACGTCTCTCCTCCGGACCTCACTGGCGATGGTGTCCTCAGGTCAACCTGACAAAGGTAACATCATCGATATACACATCATTTGTCGAACCTGTGTTGCCACCAACATTAAGCACAAGCTGCACCCATGAAGCGGTGGCGGTGAAGGTGATCGATCTCGTCCCCCAAACATTCGCTGGCGCCCCGTTCAACTGTGCTTCGGTAAAGGATGTTTGCAAAATGTCGGGGTACACATAAAGGTACAAACTCGTGGCGGAGCCGGGGTTCGTGTGCTGGAAAGCCAAGCTGAAGCGATACTGTTTGCCGGGAACAACGGGAAGGTTGTACGTCAAGCTGTTACCTCCTCCATTGACGCTGAGATACCGCATGAGCAGTCCCAGTGAGCCCGACTTGGGACGGGCATTGGTGATGGTGGTGGACACCAGGTGGGTTGACGAACCGAGTACCCAGTCTCCAAGAGTGCCGTCCTCAAAGCCGCCATCGCCCTGGAGAAGATCCACGCCAATCGAGGGAGTGGGGGTGGGGACTTGGCCGACGGTGTAGGTGTTGGTGACGCACTCGGAATCGGACTGGCATAGGACGGAGGCGGTAGGCGCCTGGAGGCAGGCGTAAACGCTGTCTGCCACAGAGCGAGCAAGTGCGGAGGACGGGACTGCGGGAAGCGCAGTGGTGGGAAAGCAAGCTGTAGCCGCAGGGTTGGGCGGCATGCCGTAGCGGGTAAGAGCACTCTTGCAAGCGCTCATCGAAGGTCCCACGCTGCGCGAGTTGAGGGTCGTAGATGCCAGGGTTCTGCAAACGGCTGGCAGGCCACCGGAGGCGTAGCAGCGTGCGGGTGTTCCGTTGTAGGTCGGTGCTGGGGGACAGCTGGTGATGGTCGTCAATTCGGGTCCCTGCGTGGTGGTGGTGGAAGACTCGGTGGATGAAGGCAACTCGGTGGATGAAGGCAACTCGGTGGATGAAGGCAACTCGGTGGTGCTGACAGGAATGTCGGAAGTGGTTGTCTCTGGCTCAGTCGTCACAGTCGTCACAGTCGTCACAGTCGTCGTGTCAGGCTCCGGGGCAATTGTTGTTGAAGTGACAGCCTCGGTCTCAGTCTCGATGGGAGTAGTGACTTCGACAGTGGTGGTGGTTGATGCTGATGCCCCCTTGCTGTACAGGTTCAGTCTGTCCGGTCCACCGCACCACTGCCCGGGAGCGCCAACACAGAGCATGGCACAGTCTTTCTCAGGTGCCAACTGTCCGACCAGCTCGTTGCCACAGTAGCATTCGCGTGAATACTCAAGACCAAAGTAAGAATACTCGCTGCATCTGTCGGCACACTTCTCAATCGTCATATCATCGGTGCGCCAGTCAACTGCCTTGAGGGAGCGGTCGTCAACCTTGTCGGTCCAGCACGAGGCATAGCGAAAGTCTCCAACAGACTCCAGGTTGCTGCCAGCCCCGGCAGGGTTTGGTTTCTCGTAGATGTTGAGGCGGTTGGGGCCTCCGCACTGCTGGGAGTGGTCGCCCATGCAGGTCATGGAACACTCGCCCTCCGACACCTTGGTGCTGGCAGCATCCAGACTCGTCCCGCAGAAGCATTCTGCTCCGTACTCCACACCGAAGAATGCGTACCCGCCGGCGGTGCATGTGGCAGCGCACTTCTCCAATGTCATGTCTTGCTGAGTGACCGTGATACCACCCAAAACCCTCTGGGGAACGTTGTCTGTGTAGCAGCCCTTGTACTCGTAACCCGAGATGGCGACCGGGGGTTCCTCTGTGTCGGATTCGCAAGCTCGGTCGAACTCGTAGACGTTGAGCCTCATGCCCGCACCGCATGTCTCATCTGGATTCCCGGAGCAGGGCATGTTGCATTCTGAGGCCGGCGCGACATCGGTGGGTTTGTTGCTGCCGCAGTAGCACTCGGAGGACCACTGTGTACCGAAGTAGTCGTAACCGCGGCAGTTGGCTGCGCATTTTGCTGCCGTCATGTCATGAGTACTGATGACCTTGCTGGGCAGCACGCGGCTTCCAATGTCGACGAAGCAACCCAGCGCCGTGTATTCGGGGGCATCGTCCACTTGCCGGGAATGGAGCCCGCTTGGGAGAGCAAAGGTGGTGGTCGAGAGAAAGAGAGCGCCCAGCGACAAGAGCCGCATCTTGGAACGAGAGGAATCCATCTTGAAGACAAAGAATCTCGTCAAGCCTGGAAATTAAAAGAATGGCAGTCTGGCAGTCAAGAAAAAAAGGGCAACGGCCGGGTGGGAAACCACTAAATACCTAGGTAAGGAGAGGAGAGATGGCCTCCACGCAGACCACCAGACTCTGGAAAATCCATCGTCTTCAATGTTTGTGTGTTCTACTCGGGTCTGGAACCGCAAACCCTACCTATGGGACTTTAAATTGGCTGTATCCCGACAGAACGGCCGTGATGTCAGTAGCGTCTCCCTTTTTGGACAATCACCGTCAATAGAGCAGACGGCTGAGTGGCGTAGCGTGCATTTTGACAGCTGAGATGCTTATTTTGAACCCCAGAGCCCCGTGGTGAAGTGCCTAGCGCACCTCAATAGCGCCAATCCTCCTGTGGAGTTTGGGGGTCGGATTGTTCTGGACCCAAACAACAAACAAGCATCGCATTTGATGGAGAATCCCGTCGATAAGAGAAATTAGATGGCGCCCTGCCGATCTTGAAGCGGTTAGAGAAAAGCCAAACCACACAGCTGGAAGATACCCATGAGACAGGTGATCGACACCATGCCCAAAGATTGGAGAAAGAGAGAGCAGTCGAAGAGAGTTGCTTGATTTTGTACGTCGTTGTCATTTCACGATTCAGAAAACTCGGTGACTTTTGGAAGTTTCCATTCCCGTTCCAGTCCCCATGGCGTTGGCACAAGAAACAAGCTTCTGGGGGAGGGTCCCAAGAGAAACGTTCTGGCCAGGCCAGTGGGGGGCGTAGCTTGACTTGGCGTTACCCTATGGAGACGACATGGACAGGGGTCTGAACATCAATCACAGTTGACAGAGCGCCACGTCGTGAACAAGAGAAAATGCAGACTGATATTTGGGACAACATCTCTGTAACCCTGAAGGATAAAGGAGTCAACATGGCCTTGAAGATACCCGCTTCGTACATCTTCGCAGACAGTCAATCTGTATTTGTTGGATAAAGCTAATGGGCCTTGGAGATGCATTCTTGTCGAGTGACAAACATCTTTGACAGACATTGTGCATGCCTCCTCCCTGGCTACCTACCTACCTAGATATTTTCGTCTCCATCAAGCCCAGCCTCTTTAGCAAAGTGTCTCATTGTTCTGGCCAGTGATCTCGTAACCGATCTCCCCGGCGCTTCAGGCAGCTTGATATCCTCCAAGAACACGTTTTTCGGACCTGCTTTCATTATTCTCTGGAGCTTCCTGCGCTCCTTTTCCATGATCCGGTTTATAGCCTCTATCTTCTCCGGGCTATCCTTCCATTCTTCACGCTCCCGGGCGGAGACATACTGGGCAATCTTTTCGAATGGAATGAGAAGATCAATGCCGTCATCCTCGCGATCGCCGACCCGGAAGTAGGTAACCAACTGTCCATTTTTGGGTTTGGAAACATCGACATCTTGAAGGCCATGTTGATCGTTGATAGGGCGTTGAAGCTTAAGCTCATCCATGATGTAGCCTCGCTTCGGGTACATGTTGGAAATGGTCGTGCCTGGAGCCTGGACTTCAGGAGTAGATGGCGGTTGAAGGGCAATCACAGGCACCTTTTGGTCAGACGCAGTGCCCCGAGATGTGGCTTCGTCGTTTGATCCTGTTCTTGAATGATGGTTCTCGATCTCGCCATGGATGGCGGGCAGTGGTGACGAAGTCGAGGCTGGGTGATGCCGTCGGCTACTGTTCGAAAGGCAGGAGAGATTTTCCATGGCCAAACTCGGGATATGATTCAAAAAGATCTTTACTGAAATCGAGGTCAGCAGGCTTCAACAACCGTCTGTGGCTCTTCGGCTATCAGCATACTTGCCTTGGTGTCGGGTGAGAGAAAAAGCGACCGGTATGTAGGTAGGTAGTGTGGGCAGGTTTGCTTGGAAAGATGTCAGGCTCTCGTCACACCGGCCAAATAGCGAAAACTATCAGAATGTTGTTGATGGCTGATTAGAGGTAGGTAACAGACAACGAAAAACTCACACAACTTCCAGCCATGAGTGGGCCTAGCAGATCACTAGGTGACTAAGACAGGTGGTGAGTAAGAAAATTACTGCTCCCAGCCCGCCCTACAAATGAACTGATTTGTTGAAAAAGAGCAATAAAGAAAGAAATCATTTGGAGAATAAATGGGTGATATACAAAGCAAACTTTTTTCAATGTACAGGTAAGAAGGCTACCTGGTACTAAGCCAACAAACTTTTTGAGCTATATCTCAAACTAGGTATGTTATAAACGAAAGAGTCTTGTTAATGAGCACTTTGGCCGCCCAGTCCTTAGCCGATGCTCTCACTGAAAGTGAGCCGGTAACTCCTCCTCCTGTAGCGTTTTCTTCGCGCTCTCCCTTGCATCGAGCTTCTTCACAATCTCCGTGTACCTCTCATACTTCTCCATGCCCAAGTCATGCTTGACTCCCCACCAGTACAAAACATACGAATACACGTCCGCCAGCGTCACTGAGTCTCCCACTATCCACTCTCCACCGCTTTTCTGCAGCTGCTTCTCCAGATGCTCATATGCAGCTTTGATGTTCCTCAATCCTCCCTCCTTCACCCCTTCCTCCAACCTCTTGTCGCTGACATCCACAAACCTCTTGGGAGCTATAAATGCCCCCCAACCTATGCCATGAAGTTCTCCGGCAAAGTACACGATCCAAGAGAGAACCTTTGCTTTCTCGAGCTCGGTCTTGCCTGCCAAGCCTTTCTCGGGACGAATGGAAGCGAGATAAGACAGGATAGCTGGCGTCTCGGTGATGGACTCTTTGTGCCCATCGGGGAAGGTGATGACAAAGCCAGGGACATAGTTCTTGTGGTGGACCTGGTCACGGTACTCCTCCGCGGTAAGAGAGCCGTCTGCAGCTTCGATCTTGTGATTGGCGTCACGACGGGTGTTGACAGATTTGAACGGAATGGAGAGCTCATGAAGGGCCAGGCGAACTGCCTGTGAGCAAGCTCCCGGGCTATAGTAGAAGGTGAAATCTGGGAGGGTCGCCATCTTTTGTTGTTCCAAAGGCTGTTTGCTTATTTTTCTTGTAAAGACGCTTTACTTGTTGTTGGCTCAATAACTTTTTGATGAAGACTTGTAATGACAAAAGACAAGACGGATAATAAGCAAAATCTCTCGACCTTATACCTAGACCCAAAAGCGGTGTGCCAAAAAACTATCCCCCATCAATCTCGCATGTCTGTTCAGCCTTTGTAATCAATAACAATGGTTGTAAGATGTTCCAGGAAGGCATTCGCCCAAGCGCACAGTTATCGGAGTGATAAAAGGTTCGGAACAACGTTACAAAGCTCATTTCTAAGCATTCCCGTCTTCACTCAAGATGTCATCCCACACGCTTAGTCAATGCATTGACACCATAGCATAGGTACCAGCCATGGGCTGGAAATCTGTCTGCAACGAATCCTTCGTCTGGACTGGAGCTACGGCACGCCAGTCACGTATTTCGGCTGGGGTGCTTGCATTTTGTTCTTTTTAATCTCGGGTTTTGTTGACGCAAAGTGATGAAACATTGCACGATTGACCAATGACATGTTTGTTATGTAAGTGGGAAGTTGGGCGTGATGGTGATACATTTGTAATCATCCAACTGACCAGGGTCAATGGAAAGAACACAAGGAAATTCCACGTATTCTACACAATTGGGTGCACTGGGCTCTTTGTGTCGTTATCGTTCCCCCAATCACTATGAAGACGTGAAGAATAATAAGGTAGTGAAAGCCAAACAATACGCTGGCGTGGCTCGTGGATATCAGGCTTGAGCTCAAGCCTCATGATGAGGTAGGTATAGAAAGCCTAACTGGCCTTATTTAGGTGGGGAGATCTGCCAACCGTTCTGCTCTCATTGACTGTAGTGATCACTATATTAGTAGAAATCAACAAAACGTCGATCATATCACTGTCGCATGAGGAGGCGGGCATTTTGGCAGGGGTTGTTTGATGGCCCTATCAACATGCCATCACCAACTAAGGTACCTGTAGGTGGTAGTCGGAAACCCGGAACACCCGGGTGATGAGTATGGGTATAGGTATCAACGATAAGCGATGTGTCAATCTCACACATTGCTGCTTGGTGGTACCACGCAAATGTGTCCAGTAATCGGCGCCGATAATTTATTTGGCAAGAAATGTCGACAGTGATCGATCCTTTATGAGACAACCTGGAGCAGAATCAAACTGACTTTAAGAGGCCACAGCAGCAAGAAGACCGGCTGGTGTTTTCCGCCCGAATATTCCGTTTCCGAGTGGCCGTCCATTGCGTGCCTCCAGCACTTCCGTAGCGGAATGGGGCCTGGTTAGGTATGTACCCGCGACGCCAGTCAGAATCTTACGCTACCTTAATCAGAGCCTCACTGACAGGGTGACAGAACAAGCGGCCAGCTGTGGCTCAAGCCCTGATTATTCCGTCGAAGAAATAGAAGCTTTACTCGATCCCCGCAGAGCCGGTTGGATCAGTGTTACCTTTCGCATTCGCTACGGAAAACACGTGCTTTTCCTGATTGAGTCTGTAAAGCCGGGAATTTGTCTCACGTTGACACCGAAGATCCCTCAGCGGCACAGTTGTCGTTGAACCCCAGATCTTAATTGGGAACTGGTAGGCTAATTGCAGCTGCAGGGGTGGCAGGTCAAGGACTGGAGGCACCGCGGCAGGCAGCTTTAATGGCACAGCACGAAGAGGATTGGCCATATCGGCACAGGCGGGTTCTTCTTGATAGGTTGATTAGATAGGTACCTATCCATTTAGTATGCCAAGGTCTAGTTGGCTTGAAGGGCAAAGATGGAGACGGCCATTGCAGTTGAAGCCGTCGGAGTCCGAGAAACTTATTTTGCTCATGTAGAAAGAGTAACGCAATTCCACATCTTACCTTTCTATGCAATCTTGTCAAAAGGATTGAGGAAGAGGGCGGGGTAGTTCGTTGGTTACGGCATCTTCGGGTGCCGTCTTGCCAAACCCATACCTACATGTATTCTTCCAGTCCTGTCTTGTCTGATTTGCCCTGATTTTCCTTTTCTGGGGCTCATATTCAGACTTTGGGTTGGGTAGGTAAAGAGCTATGATTGACATGATTGCAGCACGGTTGTACTCTTTACAATGTTATCTGCGGGTCCCGTAGCTACCTATGCATGTCGTGACAGTCTGACTGCATTCCATGGGAGCCGGACTACCCGGGTGTAAATGTCTCACACCTTGCTGCCCCTGGTAAACCAACCAGAACCGGATTCCCGGGCCTGTCAGCGGGTTCCTGAGTATGTAGATGCTGTGGCGTGTTTCTTCTCCAAACCAACTTGTGGCTGTACGTCTCGATAGCTTGAGACTTGATTTTCCCTTGAGAAAAATGGGTGAGCGAGCTTCGGTCTCTATCTAAAAGTACTTGGGGGAAGACGGGATGCTGTGAGCTAGTGGAGAGATCCGCCCCAAATGCATGCGCTGGCAACTTGCCATCCTAGTCCAATTTCAACAAGGACAGAAGGACCGTAGAAGGACAGGATCTGACCAGTGACACCGCTTAGCTGGGGCAAGCTTCCAGCTGTCAGCTTTGCATGTTCAGACTGAGACGTCACAGTATAAATACTGTGCGCTTCCTGCAGTGTCACCCTTTGATCCTTTCCACGAATACCTGATCCAGTAACCCGGGACCTGTCCATCAGAATTAATGTTACGCTTGTCTCGTGTCAGCCCCAGAAACTCTTTGGAGTGCATGTCAGCTAGGTACCTTAGGCACTAGCACTAGGGATTAATGCCCTGTTGACGACTCCAACCATTTGCGTACATGTATTGTAACCCAGCACCACGATTTCACACAGAGTCAACATGAAATCACACAGCACAATCTACACGTAACCATACAAACAGAGGCAGTCCGCACAGTCATGAAGTCGGACCGAAGGGTCGAAAAGGCAACAAAAACTGCAATCAGTGATAAGGCTGTGCCGCAGTCATGTCTCAGCGCGTTCTCCATATCTGAGACGGGAACGGAGATCACAACAACCTCCCGCAGGTCAGTCCAATCTGTGTCGCCCGGAACCTCCGCCGGCTGGACCGGACCTGCCTTAGTCTTGGGCATGCAAGTCTCTAACATTGGCACAGAGATGATCGCCTCACAAATGGCTCGTTTAAGAGCATCAGCTTTGTCCCTATATGTACGATCTCTTTGCTGCCATCAAATCCCCGCGGTTGATCTCCATTGCCTCATCAACAACCCACGAGCACCTCAACTATCCTGCGGCTACTCATATAATCAACATCGGCTGCTAAAATCACCGGCATCATGGGCTTTGAGCAAGTCATCAAGGCTTTGAGGAACGGCCTTCCCTCCTCTAACCTCTACTTTGAGGGGGAGAGAGAATATGAGACGCTCAATGGATCGTACCTCTCAGCCATGGAGAGCGACCTCAGACCTGCGGCCATCTTCCGACCAGAGAGCAGAAAACAGGTTGCCAAGTTCGTCAAGATCATGAAGCCATTTGCTCTCGGCGAGCATGGTGAGGAGGCAACAGTCCGGTTTGCCATTCGCAGCGGCGGGCAACAGCCATTACCCGGTGTCGCCAACATTCAGGGTGGCATCACATTAGACCTTGGTCTCCTCAGTTCGGTTGAGCTTCAGAAGAACGGCAAGCAAACCATAGTTTCAGTTGGGGCTGGTGCGCGGTGGGGTGCGGTCTACGACAAGCTGGACGGCACAGGATTGGGTGTCACTGGTGTTCGGTCTGCCTCGGGTGGTGTTGGTGGCCTGTCTTTGACCGGTATGTTGTTCCCCTTAGCAATACCTGATCGTGATTCTAACAGATGTATAGGTGGTGTCTCATTCTTCTCCTCCCGCGAAGGGTTCGTCTGCGACAATGTCCTCAACTACGAGGTTGTCCTTGCCTCGGGGGAGATCGTCAATGCAAACGAGCACGAGAACAGCGACCTGTGGATCTCCCTCCGTGGAGGTGGCAACAACTTTGGGGTTGTCACTCGTTTCGACTTTAGGACATTCAAGCAACCCGGCAAGTTCTGGGGGGGAAGTGTCTTCTATTTCCTCTCTAGCTGGCCCTACCATGTCGGTGCTCTCCTGTCAGAACTCAGGAAAAAGGATGCCGCCGACCCCAACACCCATGTTCAGTTGAGCATCGGATACTCTTCACAGTTTTCCCAGTTTGCCTGCCAGAGCCAGCTGTCTTACACCGGAGCGGATGCCAACGAGAACATGCCCGAGGTACTCAAGCCATGGGCCGACAGGCACCCGCAAATTGAGCAGCTGAACTCGGTCAGGTTGATGACCCTCAAAGAGGCAGTGTCAGAACAGCCAGCGGAAACAAAGGGCAAAGTCAGGTATGTCATCATGCAGTGGCAATCATTCACCAAGGATCAGGACACTAACTCTTCTGTCAGATGCGCCTACATGAACGTAACAGTCAAGGCCGACGCGCCCACACTCTTCGAGGCCACGGAAATCTTCACCAACTCTCTTGAGAGCGTCAAGGCATGCTCAGGACTCATGTCTTCTCTCACATTCCAGCCCTACTCCGTCAACACTCTCCAGCAAACGGCTCGCCACGGGGGAAACTCGCTCGGCCTCAACCCCTCAGACGGACCGCTCATCAACATTATGGTATCAACATACTGGAACAAAAAGTCCGATGACGCCGCCATCCTCAAATACATGAGTAATGCGACAAGCTACATGAGGAGAGAGGCTCAAAGGAGGAACAAGCTGGTGTCTTTCGTGTCCATGAACCACGCCTGGGCTCATCAAGACGTTATCGAGTGCTACGGAGAGGAGAACAAGAGGGCGCTGCAGGAGACAAGCATCAAGTACGATCCCGAGGGTCTGTTCCAGAGGGGTGTTCCCGGAGGGTTCAAACTGTTCAACTAGGCCATTTCTCCTACTTTCTTTCTTTTTTCTCTCACATATCTGGGCGTTCATCATGGGGTCTGGAACTTGGCTTTCTAAGGATACACTACACTCGTAACTATTATCTACGTTTCACCTTTTGTTCTCATCGTGGCGCTGGGCATAGAATCATAGGTAGGTAGCTTGAGTATCTCAAAGTAAATTATATCTCCATTCGGATCAAAAGCGGTCATCTTGCGACACATGTTGATTTGACTCGAGACGCCCAACCATAGCAGAACAGCTCACGCCAACTCCGGTCCTCACAGGTGACTTCAAAGTAAGTTGACCAAAGTCATTGGGTCATCATCCGATCCCAAATTAAAATTCCCAACTTGTTGGCATGCAGCAAACCAGACCAGTCACCAGACCGATGAAACATTCTCCACACTGGCTGACGGTCCCGAGTCTTATGAGACACTTCATGCATAGAAAAGAAGCATCATCTTCTGAGACATCTCTTGCTGGCTGCTGCCGACCGCTCTGGCCCGGTCGATCCCGCTCGAGCACACACTGCCATCCAAGATATCCCTCCAAAAATGACCAAGTAAGAAAAAGCCTACCTGCTCAAGCATTTTCGCGTCCAATATTCTCTTGTTGCTGGGCCAACAGTGATGGTGCTGGAAGGCGGCCCCTGAGTCGGCAGTCAGGGGTAGAGCCGTGGACTCCACTTATAAGGGGCTCAGGGAGGGGGGGAATCTTCTCTTGGGTATGTGCCTAGACATCCTGACAGGCTACCATGTAGTTGTTACATTTCCTGCATGCTGAGTTCCAGTCACCCGTGGATATTTTTCAAGCCAAGTTGGCGGGTCTGAGCGGCATCGTGGCATGGTGCATTTGCAAATCATCCCTCGCAATTTGCCAGCTGCAGTCAACTAACTGGTCGCAGAACCGAATTTGTTTAACTCGCATGCGTTCGCCATTGCAAATCGCGGGGTTGAGTTACAAACTATCCATCCGAGAGGGAGGAAGATGGACGGTTGGGACGTTGACTGTAACCACAGGCTCCCTGCATACTGGGACCCAAGCTCGGCGCGCTTTTTAACAGAAGGCAAGCATTGGTTCACGGGGTTGCCGTACGTCCACATTGACCGAGAAACGGGCGCGATCTCAAAAGTCCTTCGATTTTGACCAAATTCTGAACTGTGTCAGCCCAGAAGACACGACCCTCGTTGTTTCATTCGGGGGACAAATGGCGAGGAATCACTTGCAAGAGGGTGGCTCGTTTGGCCAGAAGCTTATCGATAAAGAAAGCAGAGTGTCGGTCGAGGTGTCTCTAGTCTCTGTTGCTGAAGAGAACAAGACAGAGCCATCGTACTACGAGGTTTTTATCAATATCAAGGACCAAGCATGGAAAAGACCAGCCCATGAAAACATGGGTGACGGATTTGATAGAGCTGACTACAGAAAACCAAATCATATTGAAAAATTGCTAGTCCTGATCTCAATCCGAACGCCCCACAACCAACATATCTCTGTACCTAGTTACTTTACTCGTGTCAAGCCCAGTGAACACTCTTACTCCTCCCCTTCTTTGGCGCATCTCGACCAACCTCAACAAGACTGACATACTCCCCAACATTAACCACAATCCCCCTCTTCGCCTTCGACACCCCCGCCGGCAGCCTCTTCACCACCACCTCATGCCTCTCCTCTTCACTCTTGGTATCCCAACATTCCCGTCGTTTCCTCCCCTCCTCACGCCCCCTCACAAAATGACTCTCCACCCTCCCCTCCCACCTCACCCTCTCAATCTCATCTCCCGCCTTCTGCAACCTAGCTCTCCACCCCTCCACCCACAACCACGGCAGCCTCAAGTCTGACCCCTTCTCCACCTCCCCGCTGCCCCTCTGCCTCCGTACCGAAGGCGAAGGCGAAAGCACCAAACTGCTCCTCCTCAACCCCTTCTTCCCCGCAATACCCTCCACAATATCATCCCCCCCCTCCGTCTCGGTCGCCGTGGTAGCGGTAGTAACAAGACTCAACGGGACGCAACTTGACGGGATTGATGACGCCCACGAAAACCGATGATCAGTCCCTGTCCCAACAGACGAGCAAGACGACGAAGACGAAGAATCAGGCACATCATCCACCGACACCTGCGCCCGGACAGAGATGACGCTCAGTCTGTCAAAGTTATCCCTCAACACAATCGGTGCCCTCAGGGGAAAAGTGACTTCATCCTTGTCTTCTTCTTTTTTGGCTTTCTTTTTCTCGTCGTGATCTGGACCATGTTCAAACGGTTTCCGGCGCTGTATAATCCCCGGACTAAGGATTCCGGCCGAGTGTGGTCAATTGAGATCTTCCCTACCTCCTAGCAAACCACTCCTTTGGTCGACCGCGTCATGATCAGCCTCGCTGCCCCGAACAGGCGAGTAGTAGCCCGCCCCGGTATACGGAGAGTGGTGGTAGTCCCTGTGATGGTGGTGGTCATTCGACGACGAGGACCAAGACTTGCCGAAGCGGCCAGACAACGGGCCGCCGGAACCCCAGAGTCCCGAGCCGCCGCCACCGCCGCCTCCGCTGTGTCGATCGCTAGAAGTGGAGCTGATGGGGCGGGAGTAGGACGAGCGGGAGGTGTTGATCTCAGAGGCGTGGGACTGCTGCTCAAAAACGTTGCGCATGCGCTGGAAGAGACTGCCGCCTTTTTGATCGCCGGATTCGCTGCCGGTATGGGAGTGCTTGCTTGAGCGAGTGTTGTTGAGAGGAGCAACGGCGGGCTGGTCTGTCATGGAGAGGCTTGAATCCCGCTGTTGCCATTTGGCAAACGGCGTATCCTCGAATTCGTCACGGTGATGGCCATATTCGGTCAGATGTGAATCGTTCCGCGGCCGGCCGGTTTGGTAGCTGGGTGATTGTGTTGACACGAGACCCCGAATGACTGGATCGTGGGTGTCTGTTACAGTGTGCTGTTCGGGAGATGGGGGAGCGGAATCGATGGTGCTTTGGCTGCGGACGGACTGTGGCGAAGAGTGCTGTTCTTCTTGACCATGGACAAGTGTTGATAGGTGATCCTGATAAGCAACATCTGTGTCCTGATCGGGAGTTTGAGGGCGGTCGGAATCGTGAATGTTTGCTGACAGTCCTCGGCTGGCTGGTTGTGAGTCTGATGCCACGCCCGTACCCGGATCGGTCCCTTGTTGCTCAAAGAGCTGATGTCTAGGTGTGTCCTGTCTTTGATCAAGTTCTTCATCTTGCTCATCAAAGTAGCCGTCAGCCTCATTGACCCAGTTGGGGCTTGTTGCAGGATGATCCGGCTCCGGAGTCTCAATCGCTGGAACAGTGACCGACACTATAGGCGTGTCGCCGCCTGAAGCTCCCACGGCATTTAGCACCTGGGTCTTGAGCTCAACTGGAGCCGGTACTTCCATCGGCGTCGCGTATGGCGTCTCATCTGCTACCTGGATCCGGGTCTCAGCCTCAATATGTCCTCCCATCTGTACTGGCATCTCAACTGTTGCCTCAATCGCAGTATCGAGCACGGCATCAACTGGACTATCCAGTGGAGCGTCGACTAGAGAAGCAGCCGCAACATCAGCTTCAACCTTCATAGGCGCCTCGATTGGTGCTTGGACAGGTGCCTCGATAGGTTTATCCACAGGGGTCTTCTCTGTGGCAACATCCTCTTCAGCGTGCTCTTCGCTGGGAGGCTCAGGTCCCATTGCCGCGACCACAGCATCAACAACGCCCTCCTCATTCAGATAAGCATCCTCAATGTCGCTAACATCATCACTCTCCGCATCATCATCCTCATCCTCATCATCATCCTCATCATCATCATCGAACAGCTCTCCCTCCCCATTCACCGTAGTCGTGTATGTAGCCTGCAGCTCGACCGATTCATTCGACACTTGACTAGTACGGCGCAACTGGTCGTCCACACTCTCCTCAGTCTTCAGCCCAGCCGACGGCAGAGCAGTGTCACTGGCATCATCCCCTTTGATCACTAATGACTCCTGAGCCTCTTCCTCCTCTCTTTCCGCTCCTCCCCCTCCCAAATCGCCATCGTCTCGAAGTACTCCGAGATCGGCGTGATCACCAGGTTGTCCTCCAGCACCACTGACACCGGGCTCAACATCTCCCTCTCCGTGTTGGCCGACACCATCCGGGAGCTCCGGTACATCTCGGTCACGAACAGGCGATCCTCGATCGCCGCTGTCGCTGGTCCGAAAGGGCTGCAGGATGAGGGGGTTGGGGGTGTTGGGTTCGGGTTGGGCGTAATCATCTTCAAGGTGTGAGTCGTCATCGTAGAAGGAATGACTGTGGTCTCCATGTTCGGAGGAAGATGACAGCGCCGGCATGTCTTCGTCATGACCGACATCACTGCCGCGGTGAGGGTCATGTTCCACAATGAAGTTGCCCGCGTCACCGTCGCCTTCAACACCAAGGGCCACAGCTCCATGCTCCTCTGGCTCTGGAGTCATAGCCTCCACCGGCTTGGTCTCAAGAGCCTCGTTCTCGGGAATTACCTGTAAGGATGGGGTCTGGGGGTGTTCTTCCAGCTCTTGTTCCTGACAGGTCGGCGCTAGAGCATGGGATGCGTCTGTTTCATGCTCAGAGTCGACATGTTGATCGTCCTCAACTTCCTTGTGACTAAACTCCCCCCTAGACGGTTGGTGTGAAGGAACTCGTTGCAGCGGAATGTCCACCTCGACAGCATCCTCCTCGTCGCCTGTATATGACCCCGAATGGATGAGAGGAGGCCGGTGTGGGTGGTGCATCCCAGAGAGCTCTTCATGTTGACAATACTCGGAGGCATCAGTTAGGGAACAAGAGTCGTCCATATCTTGCGAAAGTGCGATGTCAGGCAGGTCGTCTGATGTCGTGTGATACTCAACGCCTGGCTGATCGTGGTAAGATGAGGCCGAGGAAGCGGCGTCACCATGAGCGGAAAGTCCGGAGCCGTGATCTTCGGGGGTACCATTGCCCTCGGCGGGCTCAAAAGAAGTAGCGTGGGGGCTTCTTCTTTCCTCGCCAGGGGCAAAAGTGACATGCTCGCCAGAGTGCGACCTCGTGTGATCGGACAGCGCAGAGGCCAATTTGGCAGGCTGCTCATACGCCGACTCGAAGGAGGCATCTCCTGCCGAGTCAAAAGTATCGCCGGTAGCAGTCAGGGGCAATGGGATCTCCTCGGGAGCAGGTTCGTGTTTGGGGACATTGAGATTCTGTGGAGCCGGAGTTTCATTTTCCACAGCCGCTTCGATCGGATGATCGGCCGTAGACAAATCGTACTCGGACCCACTATCAGAGGCGGTACTGACCGTTTCTGTTGTCGAGGCAATGATATTATCGCTTGCATGGCTCATTCCACGCGGGGTCTCCCTGGAGAAAGTCTCGTCCACATCCAATCGTGGCATCGCAGGTATCCCTTCGGTGGGCTGCACCCCGTCCTCTTTCTCAGCAACTTGGAGGCTTGCGTCAGGCGCTGCCTGGGAAGAGCTGGACAGGCCGGCATCGTTGACTTCATGTTGAGCCGGTAATTGTGATGGGGCCTCTGGCTCGCCTGCTTCGCTGTGCGAAGATAAGGGACTTGGGGTAGCTGGATGATGTAGGGCGCGCTCTGCCTCCTCTCTTCTCTTGTTCTCCCACCATGTTACATCGGGCTTGGGGCTGTCGAAAGAATCAGGCGAATCAGTATTTCGCTTGGGAATACCGATGGGCTCGACAGTAACAGGCGCCTCTTGCTGAAGGTGGTCGGCGTGGATGATGGTACCGGATCGCGAAATGACAGGCTGTACGAAGAGAGGCCGGTCTTGACGAGACGTCGGTCTGCTATCACTAGTGGGGCTGGTTTGTTTCTGGGTTTCGGCGTTTGTGTTAGAGATCGTCTCTTTGACCATGTCCGCCGGCGGAGTGGTTTGTGAATCGGATGTTGTGTCGGTGATCTCATCCTGTTTGCTTGTAGAGATGTCCTCAGGCTCAAGCGCCTTTGCACTGTCGTTATTGAGAGATTCGGGGGTTACAGGCTCCGGTGGCTTACTTGGGGTAGCCACAGTGGGCGGCATGTTGCTGCCTCGCCTCGATCTCTTGGGCGGAGAAGGGAGGAGTGGTACCCTCAGCTGTTCTTCGATAAGGCGGTTGAGCTCCTGTTGAAGACCAGTTAGTATTTGAGACGTGCACAACACTCCGGGAAAGGGGGTGCTGACCTTTCTCCGTTCCTCCAAGTTCATCAACTTCTTTTGCCCTTCATCAATGGCCCTCTGGGCTTCCTCCTCGACTTCATTCATGAGGTGGTCTGTTTCCTCTTCCACCTCATTGGTCTCGTGCAAAAGCCTGCCATCCCGTGCTTCATCTTCTTGTCTGTCTCTTTCTGCCAGCTCTTCGTCCTCTTGGCGTCTTCGTCTCTCCCGCTCCTCGTCTTCGATCCTACGGCGTTCGGCAATTTCCTCGCGCTGGGTCTTTCTCTTGTGGTGCAGGACCTCAGACTCGGCAGAGAAGGCGGCTAGCAGGTGCTTGATGGTGCTATCACGCCTGGCTTCCAGCTCGTCGAGCTTCGCATCGTGTTCGGCCGTGTTGAGCGAGGCGAGCGTGGTGTGGATGGTGGTCAATGTATCCTGCATCTGAGCCACCAGCTGAGCAATATCCATGGTGGACTCCATTGTGCCCGAGATACGGTTGTAAGTTTTCAAAATGGTCTAATCGCCGTCAGGATGCCACAGCTAGCGGCCGAGGGCGATGAGTAAAGCATGAGAATGGAAGCTGGGTGTACCGTCGAGGTAGAGCAGCAGCCGGGACGGTGGTATCGTGAGCCTCAGCACTGAGAGGGTCAAAACCGGGTTACAAGAATGGATAATGGAAGTCCAGAAAAGCCAATTCGCGCTTCCCAAAACGAATGCGAGCTAGAAGGTGACAAGAAGAGAGGTTGATGTTCCACTTGGAGACGCGGATAGGGGCGAGATTCGAGCATTGCCCCCTTCGTCCCGAGAATGCTATTCATGCGGTTCTTGACCACAACAACACCAGATTCGCAATGCACAAGCTGGGAAACCCCGTCTCTGAGGTTGCCACAACCTCGCCAGACTTCTGGTTGCCACACGATGCCGTCATTGTTCGAGCAGAGGGCTGCAAGGGCTCGTGGGGGATTATCAGACGACAGCAAGTGCGATGTTTGAAGAAACAGCACATTGGTAGCCAAATCCACCGTGAAAGGAAAAGAGAGAGATCGCGAGAGGAGAGTGGTCTTATCGTAGGGATGAGGTGTGTCGTGTCGTAGCAAATGCCGTTGGTGACGTTTCAGAGTTGTTGGAGCTTCGGGGGTCGTTGCACCGAGGTGGGTGGGGCAGTGGCCCGTCAGCCTGCATTCTCCAGGGCTTCCAGGTTGTGAAGAACCCTAACCCCCATACCTATGACATGCCCCCTTTTTACCCCTTTCCGAGAATACTTCTCCAAGAATTCCATTGCTAGTTGATGCTAAGGCTGGCGATCGTCATTCCTCTCGTGGCCGGTTGCAGCAAGCCACTTCAAGAATATTGGTGTCGTGGAGGTTGCACAAGGGCTTGCATGCATATCAGGTCCAAGCCCGAGGAGGAGAGACACCACCAGGTCGTACAGGTAGCATGCATTCTCCTCCAGTAACATACTTCCCGGTTATGATCCCGAGTCTAGGAGCGCTGCTGAACGGGCCGTTGTGCGAGAGACATGCGTCTTTCCCACTTGATGTCCAATAAGACCTCAAGCCGCTCCTCCATTCTGTCGTGATCAAGCCTTGGTAGCCATCTGAATCAGGAAGTCCAAGTAGCATCGAGACTCCAATAGTTATGTGAAATGTATGTTGCCGTTGCGAATGGGTGTGGGCGTCAGGCTGTCAAGGGCCTTCAAGTTCTCAGGCAGATGCCCGAGACAGCTCTGGATTGGTATTTAGGTAGGCTCTGAGGAGCCTTTCATCCCCTTTTCTCATCTTTGCTTCAGGCTACATGGTGTATTAGCACCTTCTCTAGGTATACTAGAGACTTCCAGCCAACCTAGGCATATCACAGAGGCTGTAAAACACATCCCATCAACACCATGCTTTCACCCACTCACCTGTTCCTCATCCCCCCTACCCTCCTCCTCTGCCTCCTCATCCGCCGCCTCATCACGAACCTCTTCTTCCATCCTCTCTCTTCCTTCCCCGCCCCCTTCTACACCCGCCTATCCTCCCTCCCTCTCGCCATCCTCTCCCTCTTGGGCCGCGAGCCTGTGTTTCTCTACAACCTCACCAAGAAATACCCTTCCGCCCGCGCCATCCGCATCACCCCGACCCTCCTCTTCTTCCCCCACGCCTCCTCCCTCAAACCCATCTACTGGTCCCCAACCCACAACCACAAGGGTTCCCTCTACGGCACCGGCGCCCTGGGTCCGACCTCCCTCTTCTCCACCATCCCCGCCGACGACCACAAAGCCCTCCGCAAGTCCCTCGGCGGCGCCCACTGGAGCGTCTCCTACCTCAAAACCTCCCAAGAACCCCGCATCGACAGCCTCGTCACCTCCTTGGTCAACCAGCTCTCCCTCCTCCCGCCCGACCATGAACCCTTCCAAATGGGGGACAAACTCGCCCAGTTCGCCGCCGACGTCATGACCCTCCTCGTCTTTGGCAAGCCATGGGGCTTCATCGCCCACGACCGCGACGAGCGCCGCCTCCTCACCGCCTTTCGCGAGTCCCTCCCCATGTTCTCCTTCGCCGCGAGGTGCAACAGCTTCCGGGAGCTGATTCTCTCGTCGGCGCGGATGAGGGGGCTGGTCATGCCCAAGGTGGATGACAAGACGGGAAGCGGGTATCTGGCCTCCCAAGCCAAACTCGCCGTCGCCCAGCGGGAACAAGAACGGGAGGAAGGGGTGGAAGAAGAGGGAAAAGTGAGGGATTACCTCGACTACACCCTCGACGCGAGAGACTCCAAAGGCGAGCCGCTGACCAAGGCGCAAAAGGAGGCACACGCCACGCTTTTGATCCAGGCCGGCGCTGACACGACCGGCAGTGGGCTGGGGGCCGTGTTACGTTTAATGTTGGAGCACAGGGAGTGTCTCGACAAGGCAAGGAAAGAGATAGAGGCGGCCGAGGAAAGGCGCCTGCTGTCTACCCCAGTGTTGTATGAAGAAACAAAACAGCACTTGCCGTACTTTGTTGCTTGCATCAAGGAAGGACTGAGGCTCAACCCTCCTGCTCCGAATTTGTTCGGCCGCATCATTCTCGAAAAGGGGGGCACTGTCATTGACGGGGTGCATGTGCCCCAGGGAGCAGAGGTGTGCAGCCACCCATATGCCGTCGGGCGTGATCCCGAGGTGTATGGCCCCGACGCCGAGGCTTTCAAGCCGGAAAGGTGGCTTGGTGACGACGAGAAACACCGGGCCGAGATGGAGGCGGCCAATTTCGTTTTCAGCATGGGGCCGAGAGTGTGTCTGGGCAAGGAAATCGCCATCATGGAGATGTACAAGGTTTTGCCAGAGATTGTGAGGAGGTTTGACTTTGACGTTGTCTCGGCGGGCCGGTATGTTGATCGAGGGGGGGTAGCGTTTAACAAAGACCTCAAGCTGAGAGTGCGGCGCAGAGCTTGAACTGGAACTAGGCAAGTAAGCTAAGGGGGTCAGTCAGTGTTGCGTTGTATCATATCACAACTAGGAAGAACAAACATGGTTTTGCTGCTTTGGAATAAGTCTATGTTCAGCTGGTTGCAAATGCCACCGCAAGCTCGAACGCTATGAAGATATATGTATGTACAGAAAATATACGGCCTGGGTTAAGCACCTTGATTCCCAGCAGATGGCGGTAATAAATGCGAAAGTGAGGATGACGAAACACGAGAAAAGCGATGGCAAAAATTCATAAATGCTGCCCCTTGAGTATCCATGAGCAGCTGGTATCAAAGAGTGCAGCAAACGGCGGCTTAAAAACGAGCCATGGCGCCTTTCTGTGTCTTTGCCACCATCCTTCTGTGAGACTCCCTAAAGTTGTATCGCGCATAGGTTCCCATGCCATAGGCAGCCACACCGATGACTAGCCAAATGCTCGTGATGATGAGACCAATGGGGAAGATCAACAGCTGGACGCCGGGAAGAACAAAAGCGGTGGTGCCGTTCTTGAGACGGGCGACTTCTTCCTCGACGGCGAGTTCGGCCAGGCGGAAGGTGCTCATGACGACTTCTTGTGAAAAGACACCAGAAACGAAGGCTGCCTCGTTGACTGATACATTGGTGGCTACTGTCTGGCCCTCCGCGTTGCGGGCGGACAACGTGACGATGGGCATAACCAGAGCTTGCAATTGGGCCCTTTTGACAGCGTTAGCATCGTGATACTTGGCAAAAGTGACAGGGGGCTTGGGTGAAGCTTACATGGGAATCTCGTCCCCTCCCATTGCATCATTGTTGATCCGACCAACAAACAGAAATGACCGGAGGAGTCGCAGCCTGCCTTCCTCGGCTGGTTCTGGGCCTTGTCGGGCAGCACCTTCGTCCTTCTCGGCGACCGAGGCGCCGTTGTAACTTAGTGCAACGTTGATTTGTTCCTGCGGAATGCCCTGAAAGTCGCCGGTTGGCGGGCTGATTTGGAAGAGTCTCAGGTCGGCCTCGAAGGTGCCCGTCACGTTGTTGAGGACGGGGAGATTGTAGCAGATGCAGGCGCCTGATGGATTCGACGCCACGTTCAGAGTTTCAAGAGAGTCTCTGCAGGCTTGGTTGACTTCCTCGTTCCACCTCTCCATGTCGACGGTTCCGTCAGAATTCACAGGTGTGTTGCTGCCAATGCCCGTCGATAGCCCCGGTGCTTGCCTGATCTCCATGTATCCTCTTGTCAAGATGTTTGCCTTTGCGATTTCCTGTAACCTCCTCTCGACAGACGGGCTTCCCCTCATCATGCCCTCGGCCACCATGTCGCCTATACCAGCCTGGGCCCCCATGGCCAGAAGCGAGGCTACCAATGTCGTCTGCCAAAGCATTGTCGGTTTGTGTGTTATTAAAGAGCCTTGATGTCGGTCCTCCCAGTATTATTCGGTTCGTTCGTCTTGGTCCGGCGTCGAGTCGGATCGGATATTCGTCGATTGTCAATTAGTGTGAAAGAGAGTGGTTGAAGAGAAAGCGGGACCTGCCCAGTCAAGGCAAGGAAGACACAGTGAATGTTTCCTAACCAAGTCCAAAGATCATCACCAAAAAAAAAAAGAGCGAAGGTGAGGAAACAGAAGGGAAAAGGGAGAAGAAGCGGAAAGCTGCCAGAGGCTAGTGTAGGCAGGGTCGAGACCAAAGGGAGGATTAAACGACGGATAGCAGGGGTATCAAAATGCAACGTAGATCAAGATCTGCCAGGATGCTCCAGAATGAGCTGAGATGTGGTGGGCTGTTGAGCCAAGGGAAGGACTATAGACTACATAAAGAGAGGGACAAGAGAGAGACAAGAGAGAGCTGACAGATGGTGCCATGTTGAGGGTCTCCTGGGCACCTGGGATGTGCGATTCGTGTCGGATCGACGTGGATGGAACCGTTGTCTGTCGGAGGTGGTCGAGGAGGTCTGGGAATTCGAGACGCCAGGCCCAGGGTGTGCGGCACCGTCTGTTCCACATTGCCCCGCCATTGGGCCATGCACGGGCCCCGACCGGGTCTGGGGTAGGGCAAGCGACAAGCAGCTGTGCCATATCAACAAGTCGCGACGACATCGGACGGCCACCGGGGCGGTTCGAGGTGGTGCGATGGATACGGATATTAAAACGATGGAAGTCCAGTCAGTCAGACGACTGGTTGAAGATGGTGAGTTGGTGGTGAGTTGTAACTTGTTGAAGACGCTGGAAATTGCAGCGTTTCCCTCGAGGACGCTTCCCCACCAACCGTCAGCCTTGGCCCGACGTTTTCTGCGACATGAGACAGCCAGGGGCACCAGCCACAGCCAGGGTCTGTGTCCCCCACAGCCGATTGGTCGCCACGGCAGAATTCTTCAAGCCACAGCGCTCTCGACATCTTGTCTTGAAACACACAATGGTGTTTTGTTTGCTCAGTTCTCGAGGTCTAGTGTACCTACATACGCGCCAAATTCCCGTCAAGTGAGACATTTCGTCCAATAAGCAAGCTTCGAGTCCTGAATTTTCCCGCCACGAGCCGCGGTCGCATTGTCTTGACCGACAGTGCCGCCGGGCGCTAAAGCAGCCCTTTTGCACAGCAATGGATAGTATAAGGTACGGAAACGATATAACACCGCAGATTCCTTTCCAGCTTATTACAGCTGTATCCCTCCAGCTACTTGCCAGCCTTACTAGATCGGCATTCTGAACATCCCGACACATGCACATGCCCAAACCGTGCCCTTAGCAAACCTTGCCGTCTCTGTCAACGTGAACCGTAGTCATGAGGTTGCCGTCGGCATCGAAGAGCTGGGCGGTAACATGCTCCGGTGCCTTCCCATTGGTCCCGCCTGCGTGCCATGCCTTTCCACCCTGGGAGACAGGGACATTTTTGATGAGAATATCCGCGATTCGTCTGGGTCCTTTCCATCCCTTGGCGTATTCCAGCACCGCTCCTGTGG
Source organism: Cercophora samala (assembly GCA_030512305.1). Lineage (NCBI taxonomy): Eukaryota > Fungi > Ascomycota > Sordariomycetes > Sordariales > Lasiosphaeriaceae > Cercophora > Cercophora samala. The sequence continues at coordinate 229,432 of JAULSY010000035.1, read as the reverse complement.
CCTTGCGGTCTCGGTTTGTCGGGATACTGAAGTCGACATTGACTTTGCGTCTACGTCCTGCGTTGAGTCTGACCTGGTTTTCTTGCTCATGGTATTCTTGTCGTTGATCATGAACCATGGGTGGAGGGTCTGAAGAATGCGAGTACCCGGGCTCCGTCATAAAACCTGCCGTCATACCGCTTCTCGACTCGCCATTCTGTGAGGCAGCCTCGACGTCATGATACTCGCGGGCGTTGAGATACGGAGAGTGCTCTCTTTGATCTGCATCGGGTCGCCGTCCCGATTCATAGTTCAAAGGTACCGGGTGAGTCTCTATATCACTGTTTCTCCGTGGGGTATTGTCAAAAGTGCGCTTATGCGCTACTGTGATGATTTCCTGTGGTGTGACCACCGCGTCCATGGTAAAAGTGATATATAGTAGAGCAACCTATAGATGTGAATGTTGTTGTTGCCACCGTCGTGAGGATCGAGTTGGGGTGAGAGGTTCGTGGTGAGAAGCATCATGCGGAAGAGGCCAAAAGATGGAAGCGAAGGAGAGATGGCAACAGTTTAAATATTTCGCCGTGTGCTAAACTCTCCAGCGGATTTAAATTTTCTCCCTCCATTCTTTTAAGCCTCCTTGGTGGCTTTGCTCATGACCCTCTTACGCACCAAATTCAAACCTACCTACCTACTCAACTTGGTCAAATGTCTAAGAGGTGGCTCAAAGTAGGCAATCACATAGAAGAGTTGCGTCTTGCATTTGTTGATACGTCTCGGTCTTCAAAATCCCTGGATCATTACGCCCAGGGTGGTCGATGAGATGAGACGGTCTTGGCTCATCTTGTAAGATGAGCCTGCAAGTCAAGTCAAGCTTACAGTATTTTTGCCTGAGCCAATCCAAGCCTCGCATCGGCTTGGCTTACCGGCTTGCCTGGCCTGACCTAGTTTTCTTTGAGGCTTTTTTACCCGCTAAAAAAGTAGTAATACCTGGGTTTTTGGTGGTGAGGTCGTTGTAAGGGAGGGCCCCGGCACCAGGGTTGTAAGCCCGGCACTAGGGTTATAGCCCGGCACCAGGGTTGTGGCCCGGCACCAGGGTTGTGGCTCGGCACCAGGGTCAGGGTTATAGCTCTGTGGTCAATAACCTGAACCCTGCCAAAGATATCGGGCCGGAAACTCTACCGGAAGGCTTGCAAGCCAGTGAGATAAGATGAGCTGTGATGACTTCAAGCCAAGCGAATCACCTGGCCGGCAAGCCAAGATAAAACCACCCACGGCTTGACTTGACTCATCTCATCGACCACCCTGATTACGCCAATGGCTTACCTACCTACCTTACTCTAGTGCATAGCATTCTGGAATGCCCTAGGTTAGGCTCATAGCTTCAGCGTACCAGATAAACACCAAGTCAGGTATTCATTCATCTAGGTTTGCTTACCCTGGTAGTGAGGTAAAACTCAAAGCTAAACTCTGATACAAAGTTCAGTCATGGATCTTTCTAGAGGCGTTCAAACTTTGCAAAGAGCCTTTCGCACAGGCCTGGCGGCAAATTCAATCACCACGACTCCATGGGCCATGGACAACAAGAATGTGCTACTTTTTGTAAACGAACGCTGTTGAGGATGACGGATACACATTCAATCGATTCTGAATATACTATCAAAGATGCCCAAGTACCTCAATCAGTCCGCCTATTTGAGATACACAGAAATGGTTTCTGAGAAGCTTGATAGGTAGCTTTGTTCCTCAAGAGCTTGTTGCATTTTCCACTCCACACTAATAACCTAGTTGAGTCGCTAATAGGTCACGAGGCCAAGTTGTGGCTCGCGAGGAAGAAACTTCCACAAGGGTAGGTGCCTACCTACCTAAGGTAGGTATACAGTTTGCCCACATAAAAAAACATTTTCCAGTTCAAAAAGAAGATATTCCTAACACAATCTTCCATGTTGTATGTATATAGCGGCAGCTATTTCAACCCCCCGATCATCACTCGCCCTTTTTCACCCCTGAGTATTTCTATCAAACAACCCGGCCAATCATGGAGGGTCGAGAAAGATGGGATGCCACGAACAGTCACATCCATGTGGTAATCCGCCTAAATGCTGAAAGGTCACTCCGCACCTGCAACAAAGAGCTTGATCCCGCAAATTATCAAAAAGATTCCCCGGTGGTACGCGGACTGAGTATGTCCTTGTTGATTCATCCAAATTGGGTATTACTTTGGGGAAGACCATCATTGACATGCCCAAATCGTGTAGGTACCCACTCCCTTGTCCACTGTAGAGGCCGCGTCTGCAGGACAAGACATTGTCGAACAACCGGGACTTATTCTCGGCAATCGAGCATGTCGCAGGGCTTGTATGTCAGCTGGGGTGCGTAAGTACAAAGGCATGATGATCGGGAGCCGTCAATCCCAGTTGGTTTGTCAGTCATATTCGATTGGAGCCAGGCAACAACATGTCACTAACATTTGCTGTGGACGACTCGTTCAGTATGAAGAAAGGACCTGTTGGGGACCACTCAGATCTGACCGGGTACGTATTAAATTACCCGCATTCTTGTTGGAATTAAACGGTCTTGTACCTGATATGTTCATCCGTGACTCTGCCCGGCAAATTGGCCATATTGATTTGACAGGTATTAAGCCTTGACTCCTGTTGATCACCAGGCACATCTGAGCCTAGCATACAGCCGCCCCCACCATACAGACATATCGCCGGGGGGGGGGCGCCAAAATGACCGAATTCGGTGTTGGTAAACAATAAGGTTGGCAATAAGTCAAACAAGTCAAATCTAACCTGATATTTGACTTGACTTACTAGGTAAAATCGATATTTGACTTGATTTGGCTTAACTTAGTATAGCCAAATTAAACAAGTCTAGGTATTACGTCACTACCGGAACCAGTATTTCCGCTCCGTCAATAGTAAAATAAACACTTCAACACTCTTAATTAACAACCCTATATTATTTATCCTATATTAAACTTTAGATTTTCTATTTTTATAGTTAATTCTAAAGGCATTCTAATATTTTAATAATATTAAGTTTTAACTAGTGTCTCTAGTAGGTAACTATATATTTAGCCTTACTAAAAAGGCACTTATATTTAGCCGATATACCCAGTATCGATAAATAATTAAATATTATTAAAGCTAGCCATAAGAACCTAAATTTCTTAAGTTTCTATTAATTTAACAGGTCCTTAATTTGCCTTAACCGCTCTTTTAAATAGCACTTAATTTCGTTATCTTCGTTATTAACGGCTTTATAATACCTATAGCTTATCAAATAACTCTTAAAACTTTACCCTCCCTTTTCTTATTAACTTCCGCTATTAAATACCTAACCTTCGGAGATCTCTCTATATAAATACTCTTCTTTATAGATTTTTTTAAAGCGGGCAATTATACATTAACGATAATTACTAAGAAGGTTAAGTTTTATCTACCTAATCCTATACCCTAAGTATAAGATTATAGCAATCTAGTAAGTAAGGAAGTCCTCTAATAAACGCCTATATTCCTTAAGCTTCTTAAGCGACTAGCGAAGGTAACTGCAGATAAAACTATTACCGTAAAGGTCCTTATTACTTATAAGTCTTTAAAGGGAGGCGGTATTTAGCCTCGGTTCAGGACCTAGTATAAATAATCGATAGCTAGGCAAGTCGATTTTACAATCCTTATATTGCCTATTAAAAATACAGGTACGTTAAAATAATTAAGTTAATATAGGTAGTGGCCTTATCGGCTAAGTATTAGGAAGCAGATCTTTTTAATAATCTTAATCCCTCAGAAGGTACTATAATAAGCCTTAGTTAAGACTGAAACGAAGGTTTTATTTTTAAAGCTATTTAATTAACTAATAAATAGTAACTACTACTTAACTAAAGGTAAGTTTATTACCCTTAAAGATTTTAGTAGCTATATAAAAAAGTTCGAGGATAGAAAAAATCTCGGTTAAAGTAATCTAATCATCGTTACTAAAAACGTCCTCCCGAGGCAACCCCCCCTTCCTTACCGGCTTAATAAATACTTCGGCGTAAAATAAATCTATAAAATCCTTTAATTTAATTATTTATTTTATTATTAAATAAATCGAATTCTATTTAATATCGTTATTGCTAATTAATTATAAGGTTTCTTATTCTTCTTTAAGAATAATTTCTTACTAATTGTAAATAGCGCTGTCGTTAGTTTATTTAAATTAGGCGCTATTAAAAAAAGCATTTTGCTATTAAAGTATTCGTTTAATATAAATAGTAATATTATAAACCTTACTAATTAACCTTTTCTTCCGCTATACCTTTAAATTATCGAATTCTTATTAAAGCAAAAGCCAGTAAGTATCGTAAACCTTTTTAAGCGATTTAATAATAAATACCGAATCTCCTTCGATAAACACATAAGCAATAAAATTAACGATATAGCTAATATAATAAAGTCGCTTAAAGTCCTTAAGTTCTATCTTCTCTTTAGCCGAATATTTAAGGAAAATATCGTCGATAATAAACTTAATATAAGTATCGTTTAAAGTTACGTTATTATATTAAAAGAAACTTAAATTATTAATAAATTCGAAATCTCTAATAGTAATAATAATAAACTTTACTTAATTCTTTCCGGAATAAGCGCCTTTAACGGTAATTATTCGAAATATTATCGTTTTAAGCTTTAAAAAACTATTAATATAATATATAATAAACATAAGGATTACGTAATAATTAAGTAAAGTTTAAAGGTCGAATAAAAGGTATTTTTTCCGGCTAAGTATTAATAAAAGTTTTTTCTTTAATACTTTTTTTTCCCTTTCGAATCTCTCTACTAACTACCCTTTTACTAAATTATAGGACTTCGGAAAACCTTCTTTAATTAATTATAGATTAAAGAGATTATAAATTTAATAGAAGGTTTTATTTTTAATAATAAAAAAGAAAAGATTCTATTTAATAATTAACTTAAAGAAGAGTTATTAAAAAAGTTCCTTTATAAGTTTAAGTAAAGTAACTTTACTAATAACCTTACCGGCGCTAGCTTTTTAAAGCTTAAAAATTATTTTTTAAACCTTTTTAAGAGGCTTATCCTTATCCTCTTTTTCTTTTTTTTTTAACCCTCTTTTTTTAAACTTCTTTTTCTTATAATCCTTTATTAAATATTTCTTAATAGAGGTACTAACGTTAGCGGTATACTATAAATTATAAGTATTATAAACCTATATAGTTTTACCGAGGTGGCTATTACTAAAGAGCTAAGTAACGTACTTCCTATAGCTATAAATCTATAAGGTCCTCCTTCTCTTCTCCGCCAATTATTTTTCAAGGATATATTTATCTTTCCTAATATATATCTTCGGCTATATTATATTTAGCTAATAAATAAAATCGTTAATATTAATATTCTTTAGCTTTTCGACTTATTAAATAATAGTTTAAGGACTTAATCGAATAGTAATTCGTAAGACGCGTAACGTTAATAAAGGTAAAACGCTAAAGGCTTACAGTAAAGAAGGTAAGCTTATTAAGGATAATAACGAGGTACGGTTATTCCGGTATACGCCTAGTTACTTATTAAGGTCCGGTATTAATCGATGGTTAGATAGTTAGGTTCTATTAATATAAAATTACTGTAATACTTATAAGTAGGATTATTAAAATAGGCGCCGGAATATTAGTATTTTGCGTTAGGTTAGTAGTTAATATAAGTTAGTAAATAGTTATAACTAATAAGGGCTAAGACCTGCCTAGATCTTAAGTATTATAAGTATCTTTAAAGGTTTTACAAGCGTGGCGGTGGTAGCTGGAAATAAGGGCTTAAAAATATATGGGGATATTAAGTATAAGTTAAATCAAACAAGTCCTTAAGAAAAATAGATTTAACAGTATTTTAGCCGGATTTAGCTTACTTACTTGAACTTACTTGGATTTAGCTTTAATAGGTTTGACTTGGTGCCCACCTTGGTGAACAATATAACAGACGAGGTCTGGTTTGGACTGCATGTGCCGAGATCTCATCGTGTACCTACTTACGTAGTTGCCACGCAAAGGAGAATCTAGGAATCGCAGAGCGGCTCAGGGGTTATGGTTAAATTAATATCATCTAAAAGTCCACAACTACTGGATTCTCAGGCCTCTCCGTCTTAGTCGGCGGCAAAGTGACGAATGTGCTCAACGCCATAGGCCGCCCGGTAACGTGGTAGCGGGGGAAAGGAAATGCAAGGCAATATGATCAGCGCGGGGAAGGGTCCGGGGTAGAGACTGGCACGGGTGAGCCTCTCTGTTTATATATTTCCTCCCTGTGTCCAAACTGTCTGTCAGAACATCAACAGCACGGCACAAGGTCCTTTTCCCTTCCGAAAAGATCGTCATCATGAAGTTCTTCAGCCAGGTTACGGCGGTTCTCACCGCCGGTTTCGCCATCTTGGGCGACGGCGTCATGGCACAAAGTCTCACCCGCGTCAACAACTTCGGCGCAAACCCCTCCAACGCGAAGATGTTTATTTACGTCCCCAGAAACCTCGCGGCGAAGCCTCCCATTGTGGTTGCGTTACATTACTGCACCGGCACGGCCCAGGCTTATTGTTAGTTTTGCTCTTTCAACCCGACAACAGGAACATAAACTGACACGACCCAGTCACTGGCAGCCCGTACAGACAGTTGGCTGATCAAAAGGGCTTCATTGTGATCTACCCCGAGAGCCCGTACTCAGGAACCTGCTGGGATGGTGAGTTCTTTTATTTAAAAGTGTTTGATGACTGAACCGGACAGAAGTGGGCTTTTCTGCTTTGGCTGGTGGCCGCCTTGCACCAAAGGTGAAGTGTTGATGGGAGTGCCAAAGGAAAAAGAGAAGAAAAGAGAAGAAAAAAGAGAGAAAAAAACAAGAAAAAGCCTAGATTCCGGAACGCATAAAAGGTCCCACCAGGCCTTGCCCAGAGCACTGTCAAAATACCCCCAACCAGACGTTTCATCTAAGAAATTCTATGCTATTTACTAATAACGAAAGCACAGTTTCTTCACGTGCCACCCTCACCCATGATGGCGGTGGTAACAGCAACGCCATTGCCAACATGGTCAAGTACACGCTTCAGCAGTACAACGGCGACGCCACCAAGGTGTTCGTGACTGGAACCTCTTCCGGCGGCATGATGACAGTCAGTTTACCCCCTTCTCTTTGATCGGCACTTGTTGTCACCAAGCCCTTTGGCCCATATAATAATGAACCGCTCTCTTGATTTTCTTGTCTCTAATGTGTTAAAACAACAGAACGTCATGGCTGCTACATACCCCGACATTTTCGCTGCAGGCATCGTCTACTCCGGCACCGCTGCCGGCTGCTTCTACTCCCAGTCGGGAGGCACAGCGGCCTGGAACTCGTCGTGCGCCAACGGACAGGCCCGCGGGAGCAAGGAGGTGTGGGCAAAGATGGTCTTTGACATGTATCCGGGCTACACAGGTCCGAGACCCAAGATGCAAATCTATCATGGTTCCGCGGACTCGACTCTCAACCAGAACAACTACAACGAAACGATCAAGCAATGGGCAGGCGTGTTTGGCTATGATCCTGCGAAGCCAGATGTCACTCAGGCAAACACCCCCCAGAGCAGGTACACCACTTACTCGTGGGACAACGGAAAATTGATCGGCGTGTACGCTCAAGGCGTGGGACACAGCGTACCGATGAGGGGAGCAGACGACATGAAGTTCTTTGGTCTCTGAAAGAGGAAAGGGCCTTGAAAGGGTGGCGGGGGAGAAGGGAATTGAAAAGGGGGGGGTTGTTGACCATGAAGGCTATGGTTTAAGAGTGAGAGCTGGAGTGAGAAAATAGGCATTGCTGGAGCTTCACTCTCTTGACTGGAACATCTAGTGATTCTTATTAAACAAGAGTTTCTGGGTAGTCAGCAGGTAGTCAGAATTTAATGTGTCGCACCAAATCTCCAGAGACGGTTTGCATTCGATATAAGGTATCCGACGTGCTCCTTCCTTCTGTAAGTGCCATGTTTTCAGTTCCTCCAGTGGTCGCCACGCCTCTAGCCATTTCCCACGACTTGTGAGGTCAAGGACTTGAGACCTGCTTATGGACCAGCCAGTCATCAGATCTTTCTCCTCCATCCCCCTTCTGACGATTGCCTGGAGCTCAGTTCTTTTGTTGACATTTGCTGGTCCCCGCTGACGTGATCTTCTTTCAAGTCTAGTAAGTATTTAGGTAGTTGAAGCTATCGCTATCGCCATCGCCATCGCCAATGACGAAAAGCAAAGATGGTCTTTTCCAACCCCGTCCCCGCAAAGCCTCCTTCCGTCTCCGCGACGCCGCCGCATTCTGCCGACCCCCGATGAGCCCCAACTTCAACTACTATTGATGGCAAAACGCACCGTGGTTAGAACCGGAATGGTTCTGGCAAGCTCGGCTTCTTCTTGGGTGGTGGGCGCCTGTCGACCAAGACCTACCTAGTGGTCGTCGGGGGCGAATTCCTCGCCAGCTTCCATCCTAGGTTTAGAAAGATAATTCGTTGGCCTTGAAATGTACCTGAATCGAGGGCGGTTTTATGATTTTCTGAAGCGTTGATTCTACGTTACAGTCTCTATGTAGGTACTTAACCGTGACGTGTCTGCCCCATTTTCCTGGAGCCCCTTTATACATTATAGTCTAACAAGATAATAACGTATCGACCAGGTATATGGAACACAAACAAAACAAGATCTAGACAAATGGCTTGAGCTACCTAGGTACTCTTGAAAGGGCTTGACATTCTCGTCAGCGACTCCTTCAAACAAATAGGCAGGGGGTCCGTCCTAATAGAGCTTGAGGCGTTGTTTGGTCTTCTTGGCGGGTGACTTTGTATGAGTAGGAATGTCGTCCTCAACCAGCTTTCCCTCTTGTAATAATTGTTCTCTTAAGAAGGCTCTGTCCAATCTCTTTTCCCATCACTTTATTTTTATCTCCAGCTAACCCCCTTTCCGTTTCTTTTGCTTTTCCTTCGGCACCCGGCTGATCTGTGACGACATCTGCAGGGCATATGTCTCGGTAGTGCAGTTCCAACAGCCAACAAAAATGTTACACTACAAGTGGCTATTGCCTTGGCAGCAGCTCTAGTTCAACGCCCACTAAGCCCTTCCCAAGAAAACGTACCGAAGAATCCCCCTCTCACCGTGGGATTCACTGCACGTTCGTTTGCAGCTTCATCTGCAGTTCTCGTAGCGGTTTCCGCACGTGTGCCATGCCAATGCCGAGCCGACACCGTCTTACTCTAGGCTAGAGAAATGGGTCGTTGGTTGCATTTTCTGGGGAGGGGTTACAGCGGACCCTCTCCCAGCCCCTGCCAATAGCCTCCAGTACGGAGCTGATGATGCCTTCAACTTGGGGTATATAATAGTGTCGTGGCTCACGCTTTCTTGCATTGGAACTCCTCATCTTCACTCTCACCTTCTTGTTCTCAACAGACGCAAGAGAAATGAAGCCATCGCCAGCTCTACTTGCTCTCCTCCCCCTTGTCGCGGCCGGGGGAGGAAGCTTCGGCGGCGGCCCCCCCTCCCACGTCGCCACAGAAATCTTCTCCTTCCCTCCCACCAACCCAGTCTTTATCGAGAACCTCTTGGTCCTCCCCGACGCCCGCCTCCTGCTCACCTCCTTTGTCCACTTCGGCCCAGACACAGACTCACCGCTCTACGTCCTCAACCCTGCCACCTCGTCCGTCTCGGCGGTGACCACCCTCCCCAACTCCACCTCCCAGACCGGCATCGCCAAGCTATCCGGGGCAAACCAGTACGCCGTCACCGCCGGCATCCTCGGGGACAACTTTGAGTTTGTGAACAACACGGTCAACGTATACGTCGTGTCGCTCGGGTGGAACGCGTCGAGCGCGACCGTGGTGGATACGATCCCCGTTCCCGGGGTCGTTAGTGCGAACGGGCTCGTGGCGGTGGGGAATGTCGTCCTCAGCGCCGACTCCCGGGGCGGGAGGATCTTGAGGGTCGACACCGTCACCCGGACGAGCAGCGTCGCGTTTGCGGACCCGTTGCTGTTTGGGGACCCGGCGAACGTGAGCGGGTCGCTGGGGATCACGGGCGTGAACGGGCTGTTCCTCAAGTGGCATGCCGGGCAGAGGTGGGTGTACTTCACCAACACCGCGAGGGGGACGTATGGGCGGTTCAAGGTAGATAGTCTGGGGCATAAAGTTGGGAGTGTGCAGGTGTTGAGAACGGTGACGAGTGCTGATCCTATTGGGTTTACCAACTCACTGGATGATTTGGTGGTGGATGAGGACGGGGATGGGTATATTGCCTGGCAGGATCAGACCTTGCTCAAGGTGAAGCGATATGGCAACGGGACAACTGCGCAGACGGTTGTTCTCGGACCTGGAGGTGTGGCAAGTGGAAATGCGGGCATCACGCTCAAGACACCAACGTCCGTTGCGCTGGGGCTTGGCGGGGGTCACATCTATGTTGGAACAGGAGGTGCCGAAGCCGGGAATTTGACGGGAGGACAAGTGGTCAAGGTCACGATTTAAGGAAGACATTATGAGGTGATGAATCTTTCATGGAAAGCCACCAGATACCTACATGACGTAAATGAGAAATGATCAAGAGATGCCTGAAAATGATACCCTGTGAATAAGTCAAAGTGGTGTGACCCGGTGCCTGGCGTGCGGAGTAGCTCCATGGTGTGTACCCCAAGTTCTGGAATAACCCCAATTGGTCACCTCTAAAGCATGCTGCCAAGCATGCGGAGCTTTACTCTGGGGAAGTGGATTCATTTACCCGGCAGTTGAAGGCCGTGGAAGCTGTGATTTCGCCGTCGGTATATACATCCGATCCCGAGATGGCAGTGTCGGAATGAGGGGGAAGGTGGCATTGCAGCTTCAAATCCAGCTGCTTATTATGACATGAAAAGCTTTTTGTCTTGACCCTGGCACTCTTTTGTTGATCTCTTCGTTACCTAGAATCGTTCTTGAGTACATGGACATGTATCCTTGAGCGGGCATATCACCATGCTATCAACAGTCTTCATCACCCTGGCCCTGGGGTTGGGAATCACATATCTCATCTTGAATTACCCACGAGTGAGTTCACCATCCTTCCATTCACACCACTTCATCTTGCTAACTCAACAAAGTTGAAACAAAACTACCACCTCTCCCGCCATCGGTCTTCCCTCCCGCCGTCACCACCGACCCTCAAAACAGGCATCTCCAAGCCCTGGCTCTGGTTCCGAGAGCTCCACCAACAATACGGCGACGTTGTCTACCTCCAACTCGGCCCCACACCCACCATCCTCCTAGGCTCAGCACAAGCAGCATGGGACCTCCTCGAGCGAAAAGGGAGCATCTACTCCAGCCGCCCGCGGTTCATCATGGGCCAGGAACTGCTCTCCAACAATCTGAGAGGGCTGATGGCCGGATACAACGACTTCTGGAGGAGATGGAGAAAGCTTCTCCACAGCGGGTTCATGGCGAGGCAATCTGAAAAGTACAGGTGGATCCAGAGCCTGGAGAGCAAAGTGCTGATGAAGGAGCTGCTCGACAAGCCAGAAGGATTCAGGGAGTGGATGGAGCGATATGCGGCCAGTGTAGTTGTCATGGTGACGTACGGGAGGAGGGTGACGGATGTGAGGAAGGATGAGGTGGTGGAGATGAACAGATTGGCGATGGAGAGGTTGACGTTGGTGAAGTGAGTTCCCGCCTTGGTGTCTTGTTGACAAAAATCAGACAACTGATCAACCGTATCCATGGCAGTATTCCGGGAAAGTATGCAGTCGAGCGGTATCCCGCTTTGAAATATGTCCCTGCCTTTCTTGCCCCCTGGAAGAGAATGGTGCTGGAGCAAAGGAAGAAAGACATCCAGATGTACACATCGCTCATGAACGATGTCAAGTCCAGAATGGCCGAGGGGAGATTGCCGGACTGCTTCGCCAAGCACCTGCTCGACGAACAAAAAGGACTGGGAATGACGGACCTGGAGGTGGCTTACACGGCAGGAACACCCTTTGGAGCTGGCGTGGAGACAGTATGTTGTTGCCCCTGAACCAGCCCCCTTTTCCTCCAGACTACCTAACCAAACAAAACAAACAACAGTCTGCAGGATCATTGGCGGCTTTCATGCTTGCTTGCGTCAAATTCGGATCTTCCTTTATCCCAAAAGCCCAAGCTGAGCTTGATAGTGTCGTAGGCCGAGACAGGCTGCCAACCTTTGACGACCTGCCGAATCTCCCCTATATTAACGCCATCGTTTCCGAAACCCTCCGCTGGCGACCAATCGCCGTTCTAGGCGGGACTCCACACGCCACGACGGCGGACGATTGGTACAAGGGGATGTATATCCCGAAGGGGAGCACCATCATTGCGCCTCTATGGAGTAGTATGCGTCCCTGCCCTACTGAGCCTTTTCTCACACAGTTCGTACTGACAAAAGATCAGTCCACCTCAACGAAAAAGACTTCCCTGACCCAAATACATTTCTCCCTGAGCGTTTCCTGGACAAAGAAAGGATAGCAGCTTACCCCGGTACGACCGGCCACAGCGCGTTTGGATGGGGAAGGAGAATTTGTCCGGGGATGCACCTCGGCCAGGCATCCGTCAGCATCAACATTGCGAGGATACTTTGGGGATTCAATGTGACGCCTGCAAGAGATGAAAAGACAGGCCAAGAGATTGATGTTGATATGTGAGTACCTCTTGTTGACCACATAAACTCTGTAAAAAAGGAGCTAACGAGTGGGTAGATTTGCCTTTTCGGATGGGTTCAACTCGAGCCCGCTGCCTTTCCCTTGCGAGATCAAGCCCCGGTCGAGGAAACATGTTGAAGTTATTGAGCGGGAGTTTAAGGAGGCTGGTTCCAAGCTTGAGATGTACGAAGTATGATTGTAGTCTGGGGTGGGTGATACTGCAAAAAAGGGGACAAATGTGCAGAGTGTGGACAATACCTAGGTAGTTCTCAGGTCAAAACCAAGAAACATGTCTCATTTGTACAGCCTTCCCTCTTCGGGCATCTTGATGTCCTCCTCCGGCGCCGTGGTAAACGCACACTTTCCCACCCCTCCGCTCATAGCCACCACCCCCCACTGCACAGGCAGCAAATATCCATCCTCCCTGTCCTCAAGAAGCACATGACAAGCAGCACTAATCGCCCTGCTATTCGTCGACACCATCCTCATCACCCCATCATATCTCCTCGTGATACTCAGGCAGACAAACCCAGCCACAAACGCAGACCCTGTCAGAATAGTCGTGAACAAAGCCACTGGACTGCACCCACACACCGAGTAAGAGTGCTTCCTATCAACCTCCCCCTCCGGTGTAATCGCCGCCACCCGCGCCAGAAACAAGGTCTGCGAGAGCAACCAGTGAAACCCAGCGGACACGGCATAGAACGGGATTCCGTACCGCAGTGGGAGGGAAATGAAGTATGTTGACCTCTGGATGCCCGTAGGTTCTGACACGCGCAGCGTCTTGCGAGCGCCGTGCATCCGGCTGAACTCGTGCTGAACCAAGAAAGTCGTCAACGAGGCGTTGAAGATCATGACGGCGATTGACCAGGCCAGATGCGGGGTGTTGGCCAAGAGGACATTGGAAAACAGTCCGGCCGGGTCTTGGGTAGGCAAATAAGTGACAACGAGGGTCTGCGGCGTCAGCGTTCCGAAGCCGAGCTGCCAGAACGACAGAATCGAGGTGGATAGCTTGCGGTGTCGAAATGAGGCCAAGTTTTGACTGTAAGCAATCATACCACCGACTAGTAGAGGTAGGAGTGACAATCCGCCAACAATCCAACGGCCCAAACTGAGCGCAGACCGCCACTGCTTGGGTTGGCTTTTGAACGGGCGGGGGCTGTGAGGTGGAGATGGCGGTCTGATGACCTTACCGTACCATGTTCGTTTCGGGAGGAAGTCCTCCTTTGTAGCCAGGCCCATGTCAACAGTCGTTGAGTCCGGGTTGCGCATAAATGATGCAATGGCATCGCCAAGGGTGCAGAGAATGGCCGTCTGCTGCTCTTGTGAATCGGATCGGTTACCCTGAAATATCCACATTGATATCATGATGGCAATTCTGACCACATTCATGAGGCAAATGACGAGCAGGATGTATGGGGAGTATTCGAACCGGCATCTGGTCTGGAGCTGCTCTGTAGACTGGACGAAACAGGAGGCCACCTCGTAACGATGAGGCCCTAGATACCAGTCCCTCACGGGCTTGGGGATCTGAGATCTCGCAACAAATGTGCCGGGCTCGGCTTCCAACGCCCACATGTTCTTTGGCCAGTTGTCCGACCGCGGGATGATGGAAACGTACATGAGAAGGCTATCGTGGTTCGATGGGTGCTGCACTGTTTCGTTGCGTACGAGTATCACGGCGTTGCCTTGCGGCTGCCAATAGTCGTCATACAAGTCGAAACAAGCTGAGGTATTTATCCTTGTGTAAAGTCCTTCCACGACATCTCTTTGTATCCCTGAGATGATGTCGGAATGATTCCACAAATAGGGGTTCACCCGCTCGTCAGCCATATGCCATCCCGGTGATGTAGCACGTCGTTCCTCTGCCGCTCCGAGGCTCCAGGAGCTGCCATGGACAAAAGAGTCCTTGACAACCGCAATGGTGTAATTGTTGGAAGACAGTGATCGAAACACGGCCGAGTTGTACATGAGATGTATGGGCAAAGAGCTCAGGCCCAGTAGAAGCCATGCCGCGCGTCTCCAGCCACCAACGAAGCGGAAATTTCTGAAGCTGGGGACGCCGATATCGAGCCAGTTGTTTTGTTGGTGCGCCTTGTCGGTGTTCTCGCGGGTGGGTGCCATCAGTCTCTGCATACAGTAATTCGATGCTGACAACAAGCCGGTGCTCAGAACGTTGATGAGTAAGTGAATCCACTGGTCAAGACTCTTCACTACATTGCAATCACCCTCATATAAAAGGCCCACTCCATTCTCGCTTCCATACCTGGAAATAGCAAAGATTGTAGAAGCAAGGTTGGAGATGAGGATGACGGCAATGATGGTAATTTGTAGCGAGATGGTGCGGCCGCTTCGTGAAGACCATATCTGCCAGTTGTTGGGCTTATCAGCAAGGATGCGAGGAAACCAAAGGGCTAGCTCCTTCTTGTTAGCGAAGCGGGCTGCGCAGAAGTTCTCCGCTTCCTGGTTTGTGGGGGGAATGGTAGATGCGTCCGGTTTGATAACGTGGGAAGTTCCATGCCTGGATAATTCGA
This sequence comes from Cercophora samala, assembly GCA_030512305.1. Classification (NCBI taxonomy): domain Eukaryota; kingdom Fungi; phylum Ascomycota; class Sordariomycetes; order Sordariales; family Lasiosphaeriaceae; genus Cercophora; species Cercophora samala. The sequence goes on along the minus strand of JAULSY010000035.1, from coordinate 214,266 downwards.
CTTCGTTGACCGGCGTTCGAGCAGGTGTGTCCCGGTCTCCAGGCCGAATAGGTTTGATCTCGGGGTCGTTACACTCGACAATGGGTTGCAACTTGCTCGCTTTATCGCATGTTGCGGATGACATCGGACGTCGGTGTGTCAGGTAGGCACTGTTGGTGATGGGCCGAATGAATAACAGACCGTTGAGTGAGGTGAATGCTTTGCAGAGCTAGAATGGCCAGCCGTAGCCTGGGCCCTTCCTCCCCCTTCCTTATAAATACCTTGATAGGCATGCGGAAGTCCAATTCTTCAACCAAGCCTTGCCTTGAAAAGTCTCATACCCGCCCCCTTGGTAAGACATGCTTGTATGGCGTCCAGTCAGGACATGAAGCATCCTACCGCCAAGATCATCGTGCCTTAGTGCTTATAGCCTCACTTGGTGTCACCCCAAATGTGTGACACCCAAGGCTCTCAAATTTCCAACCACAAGATTTCAAATAGCGCAGAGTAACCTGTACCCAACAAACAGAACCTGTGTTCTTGGGGGAAAGGGTTACTTGAATCCTCAATCCCCAATAAATAAATCCGGCCAAGTATATCAAACACATGAGGTGACTGAAGTAGTAATAAGAATGGAGATGTGTCACATGTGTGTAGGTAGACCCAACCTCCGAACACCAACATCCGTTTTAATGTCGGTGTCCAGGCAGGTAGGAAATCAGGCGAGTCTCCTACTTCGAGTGAGCCTGGGCATAAGATTTCCTCCTGAAAGATATTCTTGCCAAGGTGAGGCACATGTTCTTTCAGCCACTGCTCTGTGGCAACTTGAAGAGGCTTCAATATCGCCAAATCTTGTGTGTACCTCCCCTACCTCCCCTACCTGCCCAACCAACAACCCCAATCAAGTCCAAGCACATCATATGTGCGAATGAAGCAGCATAGGTACAGTACATGCATCATGTTCAATATTCCGTAAATGTACAACAGGTAAACATCATATTCTTCTCAGTGCCCCAAGCTTTTATCGAATATTAAGTGTGCAAACCGTCGGCGCCATGCTCTGATATACTGAATAGCCGCAAGAGGCGGTATAGGTAGTGAAAGAAACGAGACCCAGCCAAACAATAGGCAGTTTGCCGCACCAACCGAAAGAATACAAGATAGTGATCCATAGACTCCGATGCCAGTATTGTAAAAATGGACAAAGCCAAATCCTCCCTCAACGCCCACCACCATGCGCGCAAAAGTCACCCATTCGTGATAGCAACATGTGAAATAAATAAAAGACTTCAAGCAACCACGCCCTCGACCCCGCCCAGGAATCTCCTGACTCTTCCCAGTTCGAGCTCGCCCTTCTCCGACTCGACGGCTTTGGTCAAAGTTTCGAGCAGTCGGTCCACTTCTGCCTCTGGCCGACGTGTGCAGAGTGAGACAAGTTTCCGGTACTGCAGCTCCCGTTGCTTGCTCCGCGCTTTCAACCCACCAACCATGTGCTGTGTCTGCTCCCCTCTGGCGTGAACCGCCCTGATTCTAGCACGCAACACTGCCGCGCTAGGGAGACGAGAAGCGGGATGCGGCTTATCCGCGTCGACGAGGTGACCGTTGACTCCGGTGGCATCGGCTGCTTGCTGCTTTGCTTCGGTGAGAATCGACTTGAGCTCGGCGGCCCAGTCCTGTTCGGGCCCAAGATTGTTGATCGATACACGATGCTGCTGTGCGAGTTGGCGAAGCCCCCTCTCTTCCTCCTCACAGGCCAGGGCAAGGTTGGAGGCTTTCTGGCGGGCTAACTGCTGGGCAGTGAGCTTCTCCTGAAGAGCTTCCAGCTTCCGGCGGGCCTCGCCAACCTGGGCTGAGGTTGTGCGCAGAGAGCCATGGAGGGCGTCGATGGTTTCTTGCTTCTTTCTGAGTTCGCTCTGGAATTGAGAGGTTGACTCATTGATGAGATGAGAAATGGCTGAAAGCCTTAGTTAGTATGAATGCGACATGGCAAGGCAAGGGAAGAAAAAACTCACAGTTGACAACCTCATCGCTATTCTCCCTGCTCTTTTGGCTTGATCCCTGAAGAGCGTTCCTCTCCCCAGTCTCCCCGCTGGCAGCGTTTCCATCCGCCACCCCAATGCCGAAATCCAAAGGACGTAACCCTGCGGTATTGGCGATTTCGGGGTCCGCGCCAACCTCGATGAGTTGCGAGATGATGCTACGATTGCCTACGCGTGCCGCCACGTTCAGGGCGGTGTCACCTCGGTTGTCTTGTGCGTTGACAATCTCGCCCATGAACCGGCCAATGTTCATTCTCGACGAGGGGAGCCCGTTGCCTCCATAAGATTGACTCTGGCTGCTTGGATTACTGCCCTGGCGAACCACCCACTCCAGCAAGCTCTCGAGATAATACCGGGTGCACACGTTCCTGCCCTGCACGGCACTAACGAGAGCAATGTGGTGCAGGACCGTCCTGCCCTTGTCATCTCTCACGTCCAAGGTGCCGCCCAGAATGTCCAAAAGATCGGGGAAGCAGCCGTGTTCCATGGAATTGGTGGCATTGCAAGCCCTCATGAGGGCGGTTTCTCCTGACGCGTTGACACGGAACGGACTGGATCCCGCCTCCACAAGGGCTCTCAGGAGCGGCATCCGAGCAAGCGTGGCAGCCCAGATGAGGGCCGTGTTGCTCTGGGCATCAATGGGGCCGTCAAGTTCTTGCGGGATCATGTTGCGGATGATGTTCCTTTGGTTTTCGTCGGGGCCCGCCGTGTTGAGGAACAGCTGCATCAGCATGCTGCGTTTCGCCTCGGCCTCGGGAGCTGTCTCGTAGGGCAGCGGACGCAGCGGACCAAGAGCATATTCTGGCTCGTTGCGGGAATAGACAAACGACTCGTTGGGCTCGGTGGGCGACCCTGGAAAGTTTTCGGCGTACGAGTTCATGTTTGGATATGTCGGGGTGAGTCCTCCGAAGCTGTGGGCGGGCGTGAGAATCCTCTGCCTTTTGCGCGCAGGCTCGGCCGTCTCATTGATGGCCGGTTGTGTCTCTTGGGAACCAAACGCGGATTCGGACGGCCCATAGTTGGACACAAAGCTTTGCTGGGAATTTGGTGGGAAGTCTCCGGCATCTTGCATGGACGACTGGCGTTGGAAGCTGGGGGCGCGAGAGGGAGGATTGCGGTTTCTGGGAGCGGGCGACTCGAACCTGGCTTTGCTAATAGCATTGATAGCGTGGGATGCGGTCGACGAAATGCTCTTGAAGAAAGTGCCACCCTGCTGAACGGGACCGCCGCGGCTCTCCTGTGAGCTTGCGTTGTACAGACGTTTCCGCTGGGCAGCCATGGCCTGTTCTTTTGTTGGCGTGTCAACATCGGGGGCGCTCCCACCGTCCTGGCCCCTCTTGTGGGTGAGAAGCGCATGCAGTACCTCGTCGACACCATACTGACGGCAGACCTCCAAGCCTCGTTCAAAAGGGATCCATGTGCCCTGGTATTTCCCGTAGCCACCCTGGACCTTTTCGTGCTCGCCCGTCTGGATCTCCTTTTCCAAGATTTTTGTTCGGCGGCCCTTCTCCACACCAGCCACCTTGAGGATCTGTGTCGCATTGAGCCAGCCATCACTCTGGCGGCGCATGACGGTGATGCCATTCGCCTCGGTTTCGTAGACACTAACACCCGAGTAGAGGGCCTGGGGGAAAAGCGAGCAGTTAGTAGCCAGCCACAGGCCAAGAGGGGAGTTTAGGAACCAAGACTAACCGAGTATATAGGCATGACATGCTCAGCGGGCTGTGGTGCTGGGTCGGTATACTGGCGATAGGAAGACTGCATGTTGACAGTCTGGGAGGAGGGTTGGCTCATGGAAAAGGATTGCTGGGAGGAGGGCTGCGAGTGCTGCTGGTGGGACTGCTGGGAGGAAGGCATTTGCTGCGACAGCTGCATGGCGGCAGCGGTCTGGGGAGGCGGAGGAGTGGGCGTGGGTATCAGAGCGGTCGAGGCCATTCAGCAAGCCATCTAAGGGAGGAGGATAAAAATGAGAATACGGGGTGGTAAAGATATTGTGTATGCGACGTGGGTGGTGGTGGGCTGGGTGGTCGGCGCCGGGGTGGTTGGCGAGACCCGCGCAGTGTGAATAAGGATATGATGTCGATATAAGAGAATGGGTGGAGCGAGAGAGAGCGAGAGAAATCGGCGGTCGGTTGCGGATTGTTCTTCAAGATGAGAGCAAGCAGTCGTACTGTACAATACCTTATACTTCGTAGCGACAAGCAGACCAAGCAGTGGGGTCCAGGTCAGGTAGTTAGTTGAAGCAATGTAAGGTAGTGTGAACCTGATGAATGGAGCAAAGATGGGATAGAGTTCGCAAAAGTAAAGCTAAGCAGCCGTCCCCATTAGGAAGATTCAATTAAGACGTGTGATTTTCGTGTTCTTTCGCGCGCCTCGTCTGTCTTGCCGCGCCCTTCTTTTCTCGTGTGTCTGTGTGTCTCCAGGGAACGGGCCACAGCACGACGCGTATCCGTACCCTTATGTAAATTACTCGGAAGCGAGGTGGGGCCTCGCCTTGGCACCGCGCACTCACGCGCACCCGGCACAGCACAGCACAGACCATCTTTTTCTTTTTACCTTGTGTGCTTGTATTTCTTTTTGTTGCTTTTTTTCAACCGTGCAGCCGTTGAGCCTCAATTCCAGGTGGTCCAAGCTCCACCAACTGGAGTCCATCATTCTTTTCACACAGCACCTCTCCTCTCCTATGTATGCAGCAGTTGGAGGACTGACTGACTGCCTTCCTGCCTCATGAGCCATGGCCCGAGAACCTGGATGATTTGATCCTCCACAAGCATGTCCCGATCACTTCAACCCCCCCCTCCCACAGTCACACTGGGCCTCTATCGACAGCTCCTCCGCGAATCGTCATACCTGCCCTCGCTGGCTCGTCCACATGTCGACCACCAGATCAAGGACCGCTTTCGTAGATATCAGAAGGGCCCTGTTGACGAGGACCGTCTCCGCCAAAAGTTGAAGGATGCCCATCATCAGCTTCGAGTCTTGCGGGCCGCCAATGCCGGAGACAAGGACAGGATGCACAAGATTCTGCTGAAAGCCTTTGGCCGCACTGGCAGCCGTCGTCGAGACCTGTTCAGCAGCCTAGTACGACGCTCACTACCAGCCACCAGCGAGGAACTGGAAACATGGGTGAGCCGTACCCGGGCCTGGAGTGTTGACAGAGACCCTGACTGGCTGGATGGGTGGGATACCGAGGCCCTTCTTGCATTCGCCAAGGTCCAGGCAAAAACAAGTCTTGCAGCCTCTCCCAGAGGGCCTCTGCTGCACAAACACTTGGTCTCGCCAGAGAGGGAGATTCCAAACCAGAATGTCTACGGCAAACCGTTTCCAGAGAAGGTGATTCGAACAAAGATCAAGAAGCTGTACGCCAGCCTGGCCGACCGAATACTTCCCCCCCTGTCAGAATCCGAATGGGACAAGCTTGCTCTGGTGGCAGAAGGGAAATTTGAAGAGGCCGGGTGGTATATACCCTCTCGGAGGCCTGTCGGCAAGAGTTTGGTAGAGCATGACGACAAGAACGCAGGCGACTGGAAGTGGCAGCTCTATGCTACGAGACCGGCTGCCCTGGTTGATATTGCACAGAACAAGAAGCAACGGTTGCTCAGCGGGGCTACAGATGAGAACACGCCATACGGAAACAGCCAGCCGTTGAACCGCCACCTGTACACACCTAGATTCTGGAAACGCTTGATGAAATCGATATGGCTTCTGACCGCAAAGAGGGCGCAGGACCCCGAAAAGGGTGGTCATGTTATCACTTGGGCGAGGGCGCCTTTCCAGCCTCCAACACCGACTGCTTCCGAGGTGGAATTCTTCCGGTCTCTGCCAGTCGACGCAGAGCTCAACCAGGATATCAAGGGCACAAAAAAGAAGGGGCGCAAATCAACATAAAGAGGCTCTTTTAGTCCAAAAGTGTGGCCAACTTGTTCAGACCCTCGCCATCGACCCGCATGCCGACCCATTCGCTCATCATGTTGGCACCGATGCTCTCGTAGAACTTGATGGAGGGTTCGTTCCACTTGAGCACGCTCCACTCAAGCCGCCCTCCCTCCATGGCTACCACCTCTTTGGCCAACTCGACTAGCAGCCTCTTGCCATAACCCTTCTTGCGCTCGGTTTGTTTGACGTAGAGATCCTCGAGGTAGATACCAGGGCGGGCGCGCCAGGTGCTGTAATTGTAGAAATACAGAGCGATGCCGGCGGGGGTGCCTTCGGGGCTCAGGAGGATCAGGCAGCGGGCTGGCTTGCTCGACGATGTTGACTCGGTTTCTTGGGCAGAAGGGACGGTGGAGGTGGACGAGGAGGGGGCAAAGGCGATGGTCGACAGCAGCTTTTCCTCGGTGGCTTCGACGCTGCTGAGCTCGTGTTCATAGTCGGCAAGTTCGCGGATGAGTTCGAGGATGGCGGGAACATCTGCGTGGTGTCAGTCGGTACCTCATGCGGTGGTGTTGTTCGGGCCGGAATAGGAGTAACAAGTGGGAAACATACCCTCGCGTCTAGCGTGACGAACAATTGGACCGGAAGACATGTTGGAGATATGTCAGGATTCTATCCCAGAGTGGTGACACGTTTGGTTGTGATCTGTCGCAAAGATTTGTTCAAGTACCACTCGCCGAAGATCGTCGAGTCAATAATGCCCCGCACTGGCACAAGTTCCGTGGTGGGGTCAATTGGAGACAAGGGCGCGCCTATCCGTTGACAACGTTGAGATCTGATCTGATCCACGATCGCCTGTTCATCCTGAGCATACACTCCCGAGTCATCTTGATATGGCTTACAATATGACATGGTTATTATCTGACACAACCCCCACTCCAAGTACGGAGTAACCGCAACCACTTCACGCTTGAAACACTGGAAGCATATGCGGGAGCTCACACTCAGCACTGCCGCTGCGTCCAATCCCTTCCATCCACAAGGGGCACACATGAATGCAGTGTGACAGTGCCTGTCTCTCTCTCTCCAATGTCGGGCAGCTGAAGCGGGGAATTCCGTTTCCCTTCAACGTCCTTCAGGTACGGATACACACCAAGTGGAATTAATCCCAGCGGCGCCCGACCGGGAACCTGAAATCCACAGTCGTTGTATTTTAGCCAGCTTTACTCAATCCCAAGCCTTTTTTTTTTCAGGAGCTCTGCTTTTACCCCTCTGACATCATTGCTCCTACTCTATTTGCACTGAAGCATTCTTGACACCCCTGTACAACCAACTCACTCACTCACTCACTCACTCACTCACTCACTCACCACTATCGCTAAATACCACTCATCTAGTATTGAAGCATACTTATCTTACCTTGGTCAATCACCACCAAGATGAGTGCATCTCACACCCCCACCGCCGAACCAATCATCACCTTCGCCTCGGGCCGTGACACCGTCAACGACCCCCCCGACATCCGCATCCTTCACTTCAACGATGTCTACCACCTCGACGCCTCCTCGGCCGAACCCGCCGGAGGTGTCTCCCGCTTCATGACCGTGGTGAAAGAATACCGCTCCCCTCCCCAGCCCGACCTGCCCGACCTCGTCCCCCTTTTCTCCGGGGACGTCTTCAACCCCTCCCTCGAGTCCTCCATCACCAAAGGCTCCCACATGGTCCCCATTCTCAACAACATCGGCACCCTCGCCGCCTGCGTGGGGAACCACGACCTGGACTTTGGCGTCAGACAGTTCCGGTACCTCTCGTCCAAATGCCACTTCCCCTGGCTCCTCGCCAACGTCCTCGACCCCGCCCTCGGCGAGGGCGTCCCCCTTGGCAACGCGAAGAAAACCCACATGATCACCACCTCAAACGGGATCAAAATCGGCCTGATCGGGCTGGGAGAGCGGGAGTGGTTGGACACGATTAATTCTCTCCCCCCCAACATCATCTACCGATCCGCCAGCGAGGTGGCCCAGGAGCTGGTGCCCGAGCTCAGGGAGCAAGGCGCCGACGTGATTGTCGCCTTGACCCACCAGAGGGAGCCAAACGACAACAAGCTTGCGAGGAATCTGGGAGGGGGGATGATCGACCTCATCCTGGGCGGGCACGACCACTTTTACGCGCACAGCTACATCAACGGGACGCACGTGCTCCGGTCGGGCGCGGACTTCAAGCAGCTGAGTTATATCGAGCTGAGGCGGAATCAGGATCTGGAAGGGACGGCCAAGAAGTGGGACGTGGATATTGTCCGGAGGGATATTGTCAGGGCGATCAAGAAGGATCAAGAAACGGAGACGCTGGTGGAGGGGCTGACGTCGAAGCTTAAGAAGAGCCTGGAGAAGCCGATTGGGTGGACGGCCGAGCCGCTGGATGCGAGGTTCACGACGGCGAGGACGAGGGAGTCGAATATTGGGAATTGGGTGTGCGATATCATGAGGGGGCATTACGGGGCGGACTGCGCGCTGATGGCGGCGGGGACGATAAGGGGGGATCAAATCTATGCGCCCGGTCCGATTAGGGTGAAGGATGTGACGGATTGTTTCCCGTTTGAAGATCCGGTGGTGGTGATCAAGGCGGCGGGGAAGAACATCTGGGAGGCGCTGGAGAACGGGGTGAGTTTGTACCCGGCGTTGGAGGGGAGGTTTCCGCAGGTGTCGAACATGAAGTTCACGTTTGACCCTTCGCTGCCGGTGGGGTCGAGGGTGCTCTCGGCCGAGATTGCCGGCCAGCCGCTGGACAAGGAGAAGGTCTACGTCATGGCTACTAGAGGGTACATGGCCAGAGGAAAAGACGGGTACAAGGCTCTGCTGATCCAATCCGAGGGGGGCGATTGTGAGGAAGTCGTCTCGGAGGAGAACGGTATCTTGATTGCGGCGATGCTGAGGCAGTACTTTATGTCGTTGACTGTCATGAACAAGTGGGCCAGATGGGGGCCATCACTCGCAAGGCATTGGTTCGTTTTTGTCCCCTTTTTCACACTACTCGGTCGCGGTGTCTGCCAGAAACTAACAAAAAACGGTAAAATAGGGACAAGGTGGTACAAGAGACCTCTTCCAGCTGTCCCACTCTGCCAGCCTCACCAACCGAAACTCGCCACCCAGGAGACAAGAGAAAACACGGCGACACCACCGAAAATTCGCTCAAGGGGTGGGACTATTTCACACCTGCCAAACTCCGGGAAAGGAGGTCGAGTGTCAGTCCCCTGGTTGGCCACGCAGAAGACGACTCGTCCGGCGAAGAGTCCCCCGACGAGGACGTTCATCGGACCGAAGTCAGAAACACCGACAGGGAGTTGAGGGTGATGCGCAAGTTCTTTAGGAAGTGGTGCCGTATTGTGGGCGTGGACGACGGCAAGGGCTGCGTGGAGGGCCTCAAGGACAGCGAGGGTGAGGTTAGCTGGACACGGGCGATCAAGCCCAAGCTCGAGGGGAGGATTGTGATGGTTTCTTCTCAAGCTGCTTAGAGTTGTCTCCTGGATGAATGAATCATGACAGCTACCTTGCTGGAAAGACGATGGGAAAAAACGGTGATGATCTGCAAAACAATGGACATGTCGCTTTTGCCTTACTTCTTCATGCGCGCATGTACTGTGACATTCCCCTGCTTCACAGGCCGAATGGACTCGTCAGGGTCATCGACTGAGGGGAAGCTGTTCGAGGATGAGCTGCAGTACACTATTTCATGACAGCTTGGCAGGGGCAATTGGGGGCCAGCTTGGCATTGACGGTGTCCTCTGTCGTGACGAGATGCGATTGCATATCAAGTTGATGATAAATCCTCCACCGGAGACCGACAACCGCTCACATCTGCCAGTGGCTTGATAACATCGGCCCATCTTTCACCTTGGCCCCAAGCCGATGAACAGACGGGAGAAGCTCGGCCTGGTTTTATCATTTTACCCCGCGATTTCTTTCCTAACAACAAGCGGCCCGCGGTCTGGACGGAGATTGGTGGGTTACCTGGTGGTGATGGTGGTGGTTGCATGGCCCCCTGCCCCTGAATTCCACGTGCATTTGACGCCCAGACGACCGAGCTGAACCAGCCCCCCGGGCAGCGGGCAGCGCGGTGATACCTTGGGCGTTATGCCTTGGATATTCCGATCTACACTAGTGAGAGAGTGGTGCTTTTTCTTTGTGTGTGTCTGCAGAAAGCATCGCGAAGAGAAATAAAATGATATGGACAGGCAAGTTGGGACTTGTGATAGAACTAAACAAAAACCCCAAGATGTGATTATCATCAACTGCCTACCTAGTAGTGTAAGGGCATACATTACACTACACTACCGCTCGAATCCGAGCTTCTTCTTATCCCGTTAACCCGGTTTTTGATGGTTCTCTGTTTTTTTTTTTTTGCGCCCTGCAAGTGTGTGCCGCCTCTCGCTAGTTCCCGTCAAAACGCACGCCACGCTCGCATAATATGGTAAAAAAAGGGAAAAGAAACAAGAGAAGGCTTCCATGTCGGTTTCTAGAGCATTGGCAACGGGTGGAAGGATTGACCCCTTATCACACCCATATACATATATCCACCAGCGGCGTATCGCATCCTGCTTCGACTTGTCCATATTATAACAACGAACGAACTGCGTGTGAGGGAATTTGCTTCACACCCTAGATCTATATATCACGTCGGTGAGGTTTGGTGTGTGCGTGCCCAGTCGTCTTGAGAAGGCCCACCGGCGGTGTTATCCATTGTCCGTTAGCGGACCGACCAGGTGGAGCCCACAACCCACACTTCAATGTTGAGGATGGGCTTGTTGGAGAAGAAACTCCTCTCTCTCTCTCTCTCTCCCTCTCCGCCTGATGACAGATAAAGTCTCCATTCACTCCAGTTTTACTCCAGGCCCCGATCTGCGTGGAGCCGTGGAATCTGTCAAAATCGCCCAAAAGATTGGAGAATGCGGGGTCCTCTGCGCATTGGTGGTGGTGGCCAGGGGAAAAGAAAGCACGATCAAAACAGGGCCTGGTCGATTGTGAGCGACCTCGCACCAAGAGGACAAGACAGGCCAGACCGTGCGTATCTTTTGCTGAATGATATCCAAGAAACGCTAGCTGACGAGTTCACACCTTACCTGGAGTAGGTACCTAGCGAGAGTTGTAGCTGCAGCAATAGTGGTGTTTTATGTTGAGCTCAAGGCCCATCAATGTCCCGGTCCTCAAAGGGGAAGCTGCTTGTTGGTACCTTTATGGTGCTATGGAGTATTGCTTGGTGTTTGAGATTGATGACAGCCACAGGTGATGATTCAGGGGGCATCCTTTTTGCCACACTGTGACATACACTATTTTCTGCGCAGCGTGAGGGTATCAGCCGCCTGCTGCGTGCGTGAGGTGAGGCATTTGGGAAGAGATCCCCGGTTTTTTCTCACTCCCGGAGTGGCTTTGTAGCATTTGAGAAATGAAGAACCCGATGCTGGGTCCTTGGCTCGACACCCAGCAAGAGCACCTCTTGCGGTTCAGAGGCAAATAGAAGCCGGGGATCACCCTGTTGTTATCCCACCGTCCCTCAACAAGCGAGAGGACGGCCGACACACAAGTGGTTAGCTCACCTGGCTTGCAGCATTCGGGTGCGATTTTCAAGCTGGTTGTCGACCGCCGAAGGGGGGCCAAGGCGCCAGTTTGAAGGTGGTGACATCGGTTGGCATCCCGCTAGTGTTGGTGTTTTTTTCTCCGTTTCCTCTTCTGGATCTGACTCTCTCTCACGTCGATGGAAGGTGAAAAGCACAGGGGGGGATTGCCTAGGTAGAGTGTCTGTGTGTCTGCCTCCTCCCTAGTACATAGTTACCTAGGCTGTGAATAAATGCAACACCCACCAACCGAGTGCCAAATGTGGAACGCGGTATATATGAAGCCTGGCCTTCCCCGGAACCCTTTACCGAACGGTTCCTCTCCTTTGGGCTTTCTGGTTCCCGTTCCCTCTTTTGATATTCCGCTTTGACGCCTTGTAGGCGAAAATCACCTGCAGCCACAACCCGTCCCGTCCCGGTTTTCTGTCTTTCACATCCCCGTCGACGTTGTACATATATACATCTACACCAACCGAGCTAGGGAGATCACCGGCGCGAATCTCGCATTCCTCTCGACCGCAAGGTCGAGAAAAAGGAAGAGGTCCACGCTGAAGAAAACTGGATTCAGGCAAAACATATACACCTTGGTAGAGATCAAAGGGAGGGAAGGGCGACAACAAATCAGACACCATGAGAGTGCCACCACCCGAGGTCAGGGCCAGCTGGCCTCCAGCCAACTATGACAACCCCGAAACGAGAGGTCCAGCTCTTCTCATTGTCCAGCTCATCATGCTTCCCATCGCCCTCATCGTGCTCCTCCTCCGATTCTACGTCCGCATCAGCATCATGGGCAAGATCGAATCCGACGATTGGTTCATGGTGGCCGCAGCCGTATGTTACTTATGCCTTCCCGTGGTAGCCCTTCGGCAAAGCGTGAATCGTTGACTGACTGGGATACATAGCTGTGTGGAACGGGCGTGACGGTCTGCGTCATTCTGGCCTCCTCCCTGTACGGCTGGAGCCTTCATATATGGGATCTCAAGTACGAAACCATTGTCTCCAACCGCAAGGTATCCATGGCCGTGCAGGGTCTGTTTGTCTTTGCAACCACATTTGCCAAGATTTCCATCTTGATCAGCTACCTTCGTCTCGCGCCCCACGGGTCGTGGTTTAGAAAGCTCACCCGTAAGTCCTCTTGTGTTGCTATTGGAGCACTGTACGCATATGTTTGGACCGGGATGCTGACATGGCGGAAATAGATGCCACCATTGCGTTTGTTGCCCTGTTCAACACGGCCTTCATCGTTGTCCTCTTCACCCAGTGCCGGCCGATATCTTCTTACTGGAACATCATCTTCAGCAAGCAAGACTGCATCCCCGACGGCCCGCCGCTCATCACCCAGGCCTCCCTCACGGTGCTGGCCGACTTTCTGGTGTGGATCCTGCCGCTGCCGACCCTGTACAAGGCCCGTCTCCCACTGTCACAACGCATCGCGCTCATTGTCCTGTTCTCGTTTGGAGGCGTGGTTGTCATTGGCGCCATTTTGCGACTGTACTGGATCTGGTATGTGGTGGAGAAGACGTACGACGTCACATGGGAAGGGTTCCACCTTTGGATCTGGACAGCCGTGGAGGTGCATTTGGGGGTCATCTGCGGCTGTGTGCCGTGGCTGAAGTCGCTGGTCAAGTTCTGGAAGAATGGGGGCTCGACAGCGGCGGGATATTCGCACAACCGAAACGGAAGCAAGAGTCTGGCGAAGATGACTGGGGGAAGCAAGGGGGCCAACCCGAACGCCGAAGAGGAGGGGCCTGATTTTAGGTGTGATCGTGGGGCCGTGTTCCGGATGGTGAGCGTCAATGGCAAGCAGTTGGACCCCGATGCGTACATGGACCTGGACAGCTACGACGGGAGCAGTACGGCGAAGCTGGACGTTGATGCGGAGCAAGGCCAGACTGCCAGGAAATAATTTTGGAACAGAGATGATAACTAATTACCTAAAGATAGACAGCGTCAGTGTAACCATTTTGGGTTCCTATTTCATATGTCAAAGATATCCATAAACCACCAACATCATCTAATTATCCATCCCAATATCCGTGTGTCACTTGTCCTGAAAGCTCAGATCGCGATCTGGTTCTGACTGCCCCATGATCGACTCCATTACGGACACTATTCTGGGTACCACAGATTCAAAAAACAAACAACCAAATAATTGAACGCCAGCTAATAAAATGGCCAGTGGTTCAAGATTGCCGGCGCGGCAGTTGAGGCAGCGGAGAAGTGGAGGCTCATATGCCTACAATGCCCGCTGTTGCAGTGAGGCACTCGCTAAAGACAAAAGGAAAACGGCAAATGCACCACAGGTACCTTACGGATACCACCGGACCGATTGCCTCAGTGTCCGAAGAAAAGGGACGACACCCCGCCAAACCCTGCCGTGGAGCCGCAGCCATGTCCCATTGCCGATGGAGCTGTGTTCCATCGCTCGCCGAGCAATCGATAGCCGACCTTCTGTTCTGGATAAGGCCGAGTTTGCGGACGCAACAGAGAAACAAAGACTGCTGCTCACTGCAACTGTGTCATCTCATCTTCAACCACAAACAGGCACAATGGTGAGAAAAGCACCACGCTATCCATGCGTCAATATACAGACCCCGCTTTCTCGGCGCGGAACCGGGCCTGGCCTTATCATTGTTTCTGCCGACGAACATGTCATGCACAACGACCGCGTCAGGCAAACCCTTGATCCGCAACCGGTCAAGAAATGGGCAGAAGAGGGATATAGTGTGGCTGAGGTGGGGGTATATGTACAAAGTGAGCAACAGGATGGCATCGACAGAGTGCTTCAACTCAAGAACCAGCTCATCGAGGCTGTGGACAAGCTGAGAGGGACGGCAGAATGTCAAGGTGAAGAAATCGGGTTGGTCGGTATGTTGCTACCAAGCAGTCACGTCGAGGTTCGCTGGCCGTCTGGGAGACTGACCATGCTGTGGTAGCATTTCACGATGAGCACATCTCCCAATATCTCCTCGATGCTGTCAAAGACGTGCCTCAGATCAAGGCAGTCATCTTTTATGGCTGGTCACCGAGCGACGCACCGCCCGTCCCCGTTCTTGCGCACTTGGCTGGGCACACTCGCCCCAGCAGTGACGTTCCTGGGGTAACCATCTACACCTACCCGTCTGCAAAGGACGGCTTTTTTGCCCTGCCAGCTCATCGTTCCTTTTCGGCGGGCGCTGCCGCCGTCTCACACACTCGTTGCCTATCCTTTCTGAAACCCAAAATGAACGGCCCATACTTTGACCTGGAGGCCATCTGGGACGAGCACACGCGGTTCGAGTTTGAAGACCGCAGTGTCGAGGAAACAATGAAGACAATGGTGGATGAGCCCTATGTCAACCATGTGCCCACCTTGACAGGCGGCATTGGGCGGGCAGCCTTGACCAGATTTTACCGGGATCACTTTATCTTTAGCAACCCCGACGATGCCAAACTCGAGCTGGTGAGCCGCACCGTGGGCATTGACCGGGTGGTAGATGAGTTTCTGTTTGAATGCACTCACAGCAGAACCATTGACTGGCTGTAAGTGAATGGGAGTGGAAAAGGAAAAAGACAACACGCAGAAAAGAAAAAGAGGCTAACGAGATGACAAAAAGGATACCTGGAATTCCCCCGACTGGGAGGAGGCTGAGCGTGCCCATGACCAGCATCGTCAATATTCGGGGTGATAAACTGTACCACGAACACATTGCTTGGGACCAAGGAACGGTTCTTCGGCAGCTCGGGTTGCTCCCGGAATATCTCCCGTTCCCATATGCACTACGGATACCCGGGGACCATACGCTCGGGGACGGGACTCGGTGGGAGTACCGTGTGCCGGTGGCCGGGATGGAGACATCCAAGAAGATGGCAGATGAAGGTTCCTGTCCCTCGAATGAGATGCTAGAATATCGGGTGAGGAAGGTGGAAGAGTGAATAAATGAATGGTTGAAACGAATGGATGGATGGATGCATCAAGACGGTAACAAACACGTCATTGTTATCAGTATAGATAGCAGCAATGGAATTGTTGAAACGCGCACAGTGTCAGACAGTGCATACAGAAGCGCCAGGTAGGGCAAGGCTCCGAGTCTAAACTGTGCGTCCCACAGTTTTGTATGGGCAAAGTCACGGGTCTGGTCACGGGCTCAGGCCAGAGTGGGCCTAGCTCGGCATTCTAAGTTTCCACGACCACTCGAAACTTTGCAAAATCGGGAAGCTTTCGACTCGAACTTGATTCGCTCTCCGCTGTCACCAACTTCCGCTGAAACCGACGACCGCACACAATACACACTCTGACTCTCCACCTGAAGCACTGCCATTGATAGCTCCAGCACCTACGATTATCTTACTCTGTAGTCTCTCGTCGACTTTTCGACTCCTGACCCCCGACCTCCGTCATCCATCCATCCAACAACCACCACCCACACCACCCTTACCCCATCCAGCTCCATGTCATCAAACACCATGCCTTCAGGCCTGCCCTCAAGCTTCGCCTCTGCCGCTGCCGGCCAAACCCGAGATTCGAGAGGAAATGGACGAGCCGACGCGGGACGTACTGGCGGGAGCGGTGAATGGTAAGATGATGAGATACATGCACATGTTACGTGACATCACCCTCGTGTCTCGAAGGCTAATCATATGGGGTTGCCAGGCCACGCTCAAATGGGACCAGGACTTTCCGCAGACCCTCTACCACCCCCTTCAACCAAAACTCTGCCTCTAACCCCGCCGACCTCATGCAATCTTCCATGTCCGACATGCCTTCTTCGTATTCAAACAGCCAGTCAGGCTTTGGGGACGGGGCTGCGAAATACACCAGGGGGGACCTGCTCGACATCTTCAAGAACACCGAATTCTCCAAGGTGGATGCCTCTCATGCCTTTGAGCCGAGTTGGAACCCGGGCCATCTAAACGGTAATCATTCATCTGCCCGTCCATGGGGCAAAAGTGGCGACTCGGGTCATGCCCCACAGGATCCCAGCGTGTGTTGGGACGCAGATGGCAGTGTCAAGCCCATCGGGTTAGAGGACATGACGGAGGAGGAGCGTCTCATGTTTTCGACCGATGTGAACTCGACCATGAAGCCACTTCAGCCGAAGCAGCCTCAAGAGGGTAGCACTCCTCAAGGGGGAGGCATTAATGGTCGTAAGACGTCTGTGAGCGCCTCGAGTTTCCCCCTCGCCTCCCCGTCGACTTCCCGCCCTGTCACCCGGCGTAGGGAGACGGCTGACACGAACCCCTTTCCATCTGCGTCTGTGGCCTCGCCGACGGCCTCTCGCTTCTCCAGGGAGGAGTGGTTTGCCCGCCGCAACACGGCCGAGGTCAAGGAATTCACCGATGAGCCCGAAGAAGACCACAATTTACGCGAGACGCCGGCAAAGAATCAACAGTTTCCATCGCGTGCCAATACTAGTGGTTCGACTGGCTTTGGCAATGCTGGTTCTCTGTGGGGACCAGGCACGCCCACCTCGAGTTCTGGAATTGGTGGTGGTGCATTCGGCAGTTTTGCGATCCCCACGCCCACCACTGCCGCCGAGAAGCGTTTTCCGTCCTCGGGAGGAAGTCGTCTTGCACACTTGATCCCCAAGGACTCGACCGAGAGCACAGCGCCCAAGGCAAGCGATGCCGCCAGCTGGCGTCCTCGCCAACGGACCGATACAGACCCGTTTGCGAACCGGGACGACGGTGCATCCGGCAGTGCGGTTTTGAGCGGGGCACAGGACAGCAGCCCGCCTCTGACGTCGGCCCAGCCACAGCGCGGCAACAGTGTTTTTGATACCCCCGTCAAGGGGAGCGCCGGCGACTTTGGCATGTCCAATCTGCGTCTTGGTGATCGTGTCGATGGGCATGGCCCGAACAGCCCCTCGGACACGAACCCTTTCCGCAGCCCAACTGCTGCGGTGGACGGCCGCGAGGAGCAGCAGGACGAGCATCACGACCGTCAGCACCACGATGTCCTCCGCAACAACCAGCCCGGCCCGGGCCCCGACAACCATTCCGGCTACAGCACGCTTCCTCGTTCTTTCGGAGCTACTGGCCACTTTGACGGCAGCGACCGAAGCCAGACCTCTAGTGTCGGTGCCAAGGGCTTCCCCGCTGTAAACCATCTTGGTGGTTGGCCTTCTGCGCCCTCTGTTGGCACCCCGGATCGCGATAGATCTTTTAACCCCTTTGGTCCAGGCATTTTTGGCCCTATGACCGACCTCCCGTCCCCTAGCCTAGGCGGTCTCAACAGTGTCTTTGGAGTCCCCACCGCGTCTAGACACGGTCGTGGAAAGCTAGAATCTCTTTTCCCCGCGGCCATGCAGGCTCAGATGCACCCTCACGACCAGGATGGGCTCGCCGACTCGATCCCCGATCTTCGACAGGCCAATCCTCTCGGTGCCATCGGCCGCGGTGCCATTGGCTTGCCCCGTGAAACCACTAGTCCTGTCCGGGGCAACCGCGCTGCCTTTGAGGATATGTACTCGACTCCTGACCAGACTCGCTCACCCTTTTCCGCTCCCGATCAAGACCAGCAGGGTCTCACGGGCACAGCCCCGGGACAGCCATTCCCCACCGCAGGCGGTCCTTCGTTTGTCTCTGGGCAAGCTGGAGGAGATTCGGCTTCGCTCAGAACCATGGTTATGCCCGACAGGATGCGCTGGGTGTATCTCGACCCCCAGCAAGTTGTTCAGGGACCCTTCAGCGGGCTCGAGATGAATGACTGGTACAAGGCGAATTTCTTCACGCCCGACCTTCGCGTCAAACGGGTGGAGGACCGTGATTTCGAGCCTCTAGGTCAGCTTATCCGGCGCATAGGAAACTCCCGGGAGCCCTTCCTCGTGCCCCAGATGGGCATTCCTCACGGCCCGAACCCTCCCAGTGGGAGCTACGGCCCCGGCGTGGCTGATCCCGTCCCGCCTCTTCAGAGTGCCTTCCCGTCTTTCGGCCGCACCCTCACCGCTGCGCAGCAGAACGATCTCGAGCGCCGTAAACAGGAGGAGCAGATGTATCATGCTAGAGCGCGTGAGATGGCTCAGTTTTCTCGCCATCCTCTCCAAACCTCTGTCCCCGGCACGCTCCAGCACCACTCCAGCATCCACAGCTTGCAGAGCCACCCCAGCTTCGGCAGCATGACATCTCCCATCTCCATGCCTCCTCAGCCTCCCATTGGTCCCATGGTGCCAGGCGCCCCTTTTTTTGAGTCGGGTGCTGGCATGGCCCCTGGTCCTGCGCACCCCCCCATTGGACCTACTGTCGACCTTTTCCCTGCGGACCTGAATCTCAATGAACGCCAGATGCTGGCCAACATGCAGGCAACTGGGTCCCTGCCTGTCGTTTTCCCCTCGCAGTCAGGGGCCGTCAATGCCACTGATGGTGGCCTCCAGAGCCAATTGCCCCACGTCGACCAGCTTCAGCAGGATCCCGAGGGCTTCAAGGACAGACTTCGCCAATTCCAAGATCTGCGCTCCGAGCATGATGCCGAGGAGGCGGCTGCCACTGCCACTGCTCAGGCGTCCAAGGTCATTGAGGAGGTGGTCAAGCAAGAAGAGGTGGCCCCGTCCGCTTCTGCACCTGCCCCGATTTCAGCTCCCGAGCCGGCCCCTGCTGCTGCCGAGGCTCTCGTTGCGCCTCCCGAGCCCGCTGTTGCCAAGAAGGCTGCTGCTGCTCCGGTCCAGCCTGAACTGTCACTGACCGAGAAGGTGCGCAAGACGCAGGCTGATAACGCCAAGTCGGCGCAGAAACCTTCTGCTTCTGGTCTTCCCATGCCCTTCCCTCCCCCGCAGAATGCGCCTCTGCCTGCCCCCACTGCGCAGCGTCCGGCCTCCAACCTCCCTAGCCAGTACGGTGACCGGTCCGCCTCTGGAACCCCCGACACGTCTTCTGAGGGCGCTCCTCTCGCGCCTCCCCCTACCGCTCCCTGGGCCCCTCAGCCCGGCGCTGAAGCTCACAAGGGCCCTAGCCTGAAGGAAATTCAGGAGGCCGAGGCCAAGAAGGCCGCCAAGAAGGAGGAGGCTGCTGCCGCTGCCAGACGTGCTGCCCTCGAGCAAGAGGCTGCGGCTCTCCTGGCGCGTGAGAAGGCTGCTGCTGCTGCTAGTATCGGTCTTCCTGCCACTAGTACCTGGGGTACCGGCTCGCCAGTCAACACGGCCAGTGGCAGCCCCTGGAAGCAGCCCGCCGTCATCAAGACCCCCGTGTCTGCCACGGCCAGCTCCAAGAAGACCCTCGCCGACATCCAGCGTGAGGAGGAGTTGCGCAAGCAGAAGGCCAAGGAGGCTGATCGCCAGGCTAGTGCTGCCGCCGGTGCAGCCCTTGGCAAGCGCTATGCTGATCTTGCCAGCAAGAGCTCGGCGGCCGCCAGCGTCGCGAATGCCGGCCCTGCGGCACAACCCATGACTGGAGGTGGATGGTCTACTGTTGGAGCGGGTGGCAAGGTCAAAGTCCCTACCGGTCCCGCCGCCCAGAACCGGTCTGCTAGCACCACCGGCATCAAGCCCTCGGCTACCCCGGTCGCGCCCAAGGCCACCTCCAAGCCTGCTCAGACATCCCTCAAGGATGCCAGAAACCTCGCTCTCGACGAGTTCAAGAACTGGGTCCGCCGCGAGCTGACCCGTGGTGCTATCAAGGAGGGTAAGTTTTGCCTGGTCATGTTTTTTTTGTTCTTGTGTGGTGTACGTGTTGCTGACTGCGAGTGTTTGTAGCCGATGGACTCACTGCCACTCTGTTGGAAATGCCCCTGGATCAGCCTGATATCATATCGGATGTTGTGTACAGCTGCGACTACAGTCTTAACGGGAAGGACTTTGCGATGGAGTTTGTGCGCCGCAAGAAGCTGGCGGACAAGGGCATCATCGAGAAGGACTCGGCAGCGGCGTCGATGCCCGGCGATACCAAGATGGTCAACAACAACGGCTGGAGCGAGGTGGCCAAGAAGGGCAGCAGCAGTGCGCAAGCTGCGAAGGAGGAGGCTCCAGTACCTGGCTTCCGTGTGGTCCCCAGCAAGAAGAAGGGCAAGAAATAGGCTGTTCTTGCCGCTGATCAAGTCCATGCTGGAGACAGGAACTACTTCAAGTCCCTCGGCCCAATTTCAAGCTGAGGTGCTGGATGGGGATGTGTATCATGGGTTAGATGCAGCCTTTTTTCTTTTCTTTTTCTTGGTGCATCTCTAGTTGATAGCGTAGGTTGTCATTGTCATGGCAAACTCTGAGCGAGCATGTAGCAGTAACTGTATTGTGTATGTAGCGCTTCGATTCGAGACAGAAATGGAAGCAAGGAATGGTTATTTGTAACATGTTGCGAACTGGGTGATTTGCTGTGATTGTATCCGTAGGAAGAAGATATAAATATTAAGAGCGAGGCTGAAGCTGGGTGAGAATTATGTAATAATCCAGGAGCACACAACGAGACGACCCCGCCAATGCCTGCCTACACACAGTGTGAAAACATCGCCCCACTTTATTTTAAACAGCCCCAGGAAAAATAATTGAAGTTGCCCCTCCATTTGCGCCCAGTGATGGAGGGGCACATGTTGTGGGAAGTGGTTTTATCATAACCATTTTCACCACACTTTTTTCACCCTCACCGGCCTTGCCCAAGTGTATACAGCTCAGATTTCCATGATGGGGTCACACAACGGGGATTCCGTCGCCCCTGTTTCGTCCCCGCAGGAGCTCGTCGACCAGGGCAAATACCTCGAGGTGCTGCTTTCTCAGCCCGGCAAAGCGCTGATTCAGAGCTATGTCCAGCAACAGTCACAGCCACCAGCACTACTAGATCAGCACGACCAAAAAGCTGTCGGGCTAGCCGCCTTCAACGCCTTCTTACAGGGCAACGTCACCGGCCCCGTGCTCGACGACGGTTTACTCGCCCAAGTTGAGAGAGCTTTTGGGACGGAAAAGGAGAGGAAGAATCTCAAGAGGAGATGCCTACGGGAGTTGGAGGTGGACGGCGTGGGGGTGTACGCGTACGTTCCTCTGCTCGAGGTTTTCTGCCTCGCGAGGTGGGTGTTGTTGTTGTTGTTGGGCTCAGGTCTGGGGGGGAAGAGGGAAAGGTTGAGGGTGAATGTCTGGCATTATAAGCTGCTTACGGAACCGAGTCTGGGGAGCGGGAGCAGCTTCAACAGGGGGCTGCAGTGGTGCGAGGTGCCGAGTTTGAGGGGGGAGATTGAGCTTGCTTTGGAAGAGGGGGGGGGTAAGGGAGGGGAGGAGGGGGAGGAGATGATTGAGAAGGCAATGGTTTGGATCATGTTGGGGCAGGAGAAGAAGGCTAGGGGGGTGTTGGAGGAGGCGAGGCGGGAGAGGGGGTTTGTTTATACCCTTACTGGTGCGCTGGGGAAGAGGACAAAGTTTCAGGAGAGGAGTACTAGCCAACTGGTTGTTTTGGCCAAGAGCAAGGGTAGGAGTGATGGGGGGGAGGGGGCGGTGAAGCCCGAGGGGTTGAAACTGAATGACGATACGCTGTTGGAGGAGTTGAAGTTTGATAAGGAAGGGGGTGAGACGGATATTGGGGAGAGGGATGATAAGAAGGAGGATGTGCCCGAGGAGTTGAGGGATATCAAGCCGGATGAGCAGCCGCAGTTGTCGCCGCTGGATCAGATTATCTTGTTGGCGGAAGCCACGCTCAAGGATGCGTTCTCACCGGCGGATACTTTGACCTCGGAGGAGGTGTTGCCTTTTGCCGTGAGAGTCATTTCTGACCAGGGCAAGACCAACTGGCAGATTTACACACACGCGCTGCTGGTGAGGTCGAGAATTGAAGTGCACAGGAGCAGGACGATGGAGAGAGGTGTGCTGCAGATGCAGGCGGTGGTGGATCAGGTGGTTGTTGACACCACACAGCCGGAACGCGCCCGGCCACAAGAGGAGAAGGAGGGAGAGGACGAAAACGGGGTACCAGAAATCAAGGTCTCTGTGCATGGCGAGGAAGCAGCGCCAGTTGACAACAAACCAAAGTCTTTTTTCCCCGCGGCCAAACCATCAGAGACGGCCCCTCCAGAGGTCAGACTGCAGTACATCCACACTCTCAGCTCGCCACCACGGTGGCATTTGGAGTCGGAGCTGGCCTACTCTTGGGCCGGTGTCGGATCGCTGGTGTCCGCCATGGAAATCTTCAAGCGCCTTCGCTTGTGGGCAGAGGTGGCACTTTGCTATGCCAGCAATGCCGCCAGAGAGGATGAGGATGGGCGCGGAAAGGATGGAGAGGCCAAGGCCAAGGCTATTCTCCGGTGGAGGTTATTCAACAAGACGGGAACCGCGCCTGAGAACTCGGAGCAAGATCCAGACGAGGAAGACGTGGATCTTGACAACATCAAGGAGGCCGACTATCACGGCCCTGAACGGACGCCAGCACCCTCCAACGCCCCTCGCCTGTGGTGTCTGCTTGGAGACCTCGAGAACGACAAGAAATTCTACGAGCGGGCGTGGGAGATTTCTGGCCAACGATATGCCAGAGCCCAAAAGTCCCTGGGTGAGTATTACTTGCAGCAAAAAGACCTGGTCAGCGCCAGAGATGCGTACAAGAAGGCGGTTCACGCCAACAGACTGAGCAACGAGTTGTGGAACCGTCTGGGAGACATCAGCTTGCGGATGGGAGAGTTTTCAGATGCTGCTGAGGCGTTTAGCAGAGCCATCTCATCATCCGACTCCAACGGCGGCGAGGATGCCAGGACGTGGAGCAACCTCGGCAGTGCTTTTTACAGTCTCTATGTAGAGCGTGTCAAGGAGCTGAAGCAACAAAGGGAAAATGGTGTGCCAGCCGAGCCAGAAGCTGTCCCCCAGGGGGATGAGGACGAGGAGACAGCAGAGAAGAAGGGAGCAAAGGACCCAAAGACGTTGCTGACCCAGTCGTTGAACGCCTACAAAAAGGGGGCTTCCATCTCGCACGACAACTGGCGCATCTGGGATAATGTCATCACCCTCGCTTCTCGGCTGCGGCCTATTGCTGTCCAGGAGGTGCTGCTTGGCTTGCAGCATGTGGTTAGGATCAAGAAGAACGAAGATGCCATCGATATTGACGTCCTCAGGCTGCTGCTCAATGAGGCCGTGCTGTCTGTTGAGAAGCCGGCTGGATCCAACGGTGTGTACGAACCCCCTCGTGGATCGACCGAGAGGGCCGTGGTGCAGTTTTTGGAGACGTCGATTGTTCCCTTGATCACGGCCCGTTCCGAGTTCTGGGAGCTCATCACCAGAGAGCGTGTCTGGAAGAGGGACTTTGCGGGTGCCATTGACGCGGCAGAAAAGGCCTGGCGTGCTGCCATGGGCGGTGCTGGCGGCGGCCTGCTGCCCGGCGCCAGCAGCACAGGACCTGATGGGAAGAGCAGGAACTGGTTGGAGGACAAGGACGCGTGGGCGCTCGTTGTCGAGAGGACAGATGAATTGGTGTCGGTGCTCGAAAACTATGGCGAAGAGGTTCCCGAAATTGGGAGCAAGTGGAAAGGCAAAGCCCGGCTGGCCGTCAGAAGTGTCATGGGCAAAGGGAAAGAAGCCTGGGAGGACACGGAAGAGTGGGATAGGCTCAAGGGCTTGTTGGAGGGATTAAGATAGGTACAGGGAGGTCTCCAAATAAAAGACTTGTGAACACTTTTTTGATTGTCATCAGATCGTCATTGCCATTTCCAACCATAGTCATACACCGACACTCCTTCATACACCAACACTAAACCCAAAAGACCCGTCAAACACATCTGCCTTGGCCGCTTCAATGGCGCTTGCCCTCATCCCCCTGAGATCCTCAAAACTTGGCACCTTGTTGGGTTCATAGAATGTGAGAAGGTTGGTCATGTCTTCGTCCGTCATTTCACACATCTCCTCCCAGCTGTACTTGTCACTGACATCCTTCATCCAGGACATGCGTTTGGGGCCCTCCTCGGGCCGGGGCGCAACCTGGCGCAACTTGGCGCGCAACTCGCCAATGGCTTCAATGGCCCTCCCAGCATTGGATGGCAGCTGCTTCGCAATGAAGCGTCTAATCATGCTGGCCAGTCTTGGCCCCTTGCCATTGGTGGACACCATAATCTGCAGCGGCCCGTCGCGGTGCACGCTGCCAAAGTAAAAGTCGCATTCGGGGGGAACATCGGCGATGTTGGCCACCAGGCGCTTCTGCTTGCACAGCTTCCAGATCTGGGTCGAGGCGGCGGGATCGTCAATGGCCACGAGGACCATGGACCAGTCCTTGTCGTCGAGGTCTGAGGGGAGGAAGATGCGGTCGACATGGGTTACCTGCTTTTGGGCGACGCGGTACGAGACTTCGGGGTTGAGGCCGCTCGAGGGGCAAATGACGGTGACGACGGCGTCGGCGTTGAGGAGGTGGACGATTCGGCCTGCTGCCACCTGGAATGTGATGTGTTAGAGACATGGTCACCGACAGAAACAAAGGAACAACAAACGCAACGCACCTCACCGCCGCCGATGACAAGGACATGCTTGCCCTTGACCTGCCATGCAATCATCAAGCTCCCACCGCCCTGGATGGCGGGGTACTTTTCTGGTCGTGATTCAGCCATGGCGCCGGGTGTGTTTTCGGGCGCGACGATGGCGATGGAAACACGGAAGGGGTTGACAGAAGAAAGAAGAAGAAAAAGAAGAAGAAGAAGACGACAACATGGCGATGGGGAGATGGGTGGAAAAGCATACGAGATCGAATCGCCATGCAAGAGTCACCATTGGTCCCCATCCCATCCCGGGCAGCAGCTTTCTTTTTCTGTGATGGTTGCTAGGGGCACTGTGTGGCCCTATCGATAAGTACCTACCTACCTAACCTAGCTGTGCAGCCCGGGAATCCTTGCACTGGACAGCCGACGGCGGGCACCATGCAGCTGCAGCCTGCAGCACCCGACACCACCTCCCACCTAGCACAGCACAGGTCTGCCCTGGAACTCCAACTGCAACCCTGCCACCCAGACGGGAACACCCCCAATCTCCGGGCAGGCATCTCATCACTCAGCAGCATGTTCCCCTCCGACATCCCATTGTCAGCAACGATCACGGCATAGGGCTCGCTCGCATCGCCGCCCACTCGGCCCCTCAGGCGTGCGACGGCAGCAAAAATATCAGCACCGAGATAGCCACCGCAACATGTCGGCGCCCCGGAGACTGGGAGGTGGTCGCATCCTGGGCAGCGGCAACAAGGGGCTCGCCCCGCCCTCGTCGTCATCCTCAGCTCCAGGACCTCCGGGTGGTGCCAACCCACGACCTGTCAGCGCCAACACAGCTCGCGCCGTGAGCCCATTCGCACCCTCCGAAAGCAGTATCAGTGTCGGCTCCTACCATTCGAGATTCTCTTCCCCCAACTCCCTCTCGCCGCCCTCGTCCGGCACACTTCCGCCCTTCGCCCAGGATCTCGTCTCCAATGTCAGCCTTGCCGGTCCCTCGAACCGCGCCTCCAGCAGCGGAGGGCTGGTGTGCCCAATATGCACCGAGGAGATGGTGACTCTGCTACAGCTCAACCGCCACCTGGACGACGTGCACCAGGAGCTCCCCGAGGCCGAGCAGGATGAAGTGAAGTCGTGGTTCGACAAGCAGGTGCTCAAAGCCAAGCGTTTCCAACCACTATCTCTAATAAACCAAAAGCTACGCGGCATGGACGCGTTCGAGTCCAACGAGACACAGCCCATTTCCGCCCCGGCAGCCCCGGGCCGAATCACAGACACAGTGATCGATCCGGAAGAGCTGGTGACGAGGAAACACTGGCAGAGGCCATTGGGCAACGACACATGCACAGACCCGACATGCGACAGGAAACTGGGGCCGTTAAGCGGCAGCGTAAATTGCAGAAAATGCGGGAGATTGTTTTGTGAGGAGCACACAATGTACCAGATGAAGCTGTCGAGGGCAGCCAACCACGAACCGGTCCGGGGCATCTGGTGTCGCGTGTGCGAGACGTGCTACAAATCGAGGGAGGGCTATAATGATCACACTGGTGTATCCCGAGACCACACGGCCGACTTTGCCGCCATTCGTGCCAGGAAGGTGGAGAGGCAACGTCTCGAGGTTCAGAGGCTGGAGAAAAGGTTGACGAAGCTGACTAGGCTGTTGGCGGAGGTACCTCAGGACGCTGGTGTCAACTCGGGACTGTTATCACCGCTTGGCGGGACAAAGCAAATGAAAAAGACTATTGAGCAATCTGTGGTGGCCTGGGAAGAAGATGCGTCTGTGGCGAGGTGTCCGTTCTGCAAGCAAGAGTTTCGGTCTTGGACGTTTAGGAGGCATCACTGCAGGATATGTGGCAAGGTTGTGTGTGCGGACCCGGCGACGGGCTGTTCGAGTGAAATCGGACTGAATGTCGCAACTCGTATGTTCCTCTTTGGCCCGGCCGGTGGTGAAGAAATATGCTAATAGTTTGCAGCGGCCGCTTTGCCCACGGCTGAGAAGCCAACCGGTGGTGGTCATGTCAGTGTCGATGTCAGGATGTGCTGCGACTGCAAGACGACCATCTTTTCGCACCAGGACTTTACCGATTCCATCACCCACAAGCCTCCAGACCAGATTGCTTATGAAAATCTCCGCCAGTTTGAGCTGGGGATTCGAAATATGATGCCAAAATTCCACAAGGCGCTGGTGGCATTGCAACCGCCAGACGAGAATAGCAACAAGCCGCCGCCAACACACGCTGAGATCCAGCATGCTGCCAGCATTCGAAAACGCCTGACTTACTCGTTCCGCCAGTACGGTGACGCAGCAAAGCGCATCCAAAACATGCCTACAGACAGCCCTACTCAACGGATGCTTCAACAAAAGATTTATGCCGCTGCTTCGGCCTTTATGCACACCAACATGCTTCCCTTGAAGAGTCTGCCATCTCTCTTGAAAGCAAACGGCTCGGGCCACCGGCGCTTGCTCTCCAACGGTCCTTCGCACTCGCCCTTGCGAAACGGCGAGTCGGCGCCCTTTGATGCCGAGACCTCGAGCGTGGGAGGTGCAAGCGAAGTCAGCACTGCCGTGTCAGCGCTCGAGACGGAGGAAAAGGAGGCCAAGGAGAAGCTGATTGTGTTGGAGGAGCAGCGGTTCATGGTGCAGGAGATGCTCAATCACGCAAGGACGGCGAGACGATTCGAGGAGGTCACGGCGTTGACCAAGAACATCGAGGAGCTGGACAGGGAGATTGAAGGCTCAAAACGGACCGTGGCCGAGGTTGCCGAGAAGTTTCAGGGGCTCTATGTTGGAGGAGCGTGAGCAGGAGGCAGAGGCAAGGCATTTATCATGAATACGGTTGGGCTGAAAATCAGGGATGGATGAATATTTAGCAGGCATGGCTCGGAGTTTGGGAGTCATCACTCTTCGTCAAGGACAGCTTGGGTCGGACCCAAACAAAACATTGAATATTTCTATCAAGTTGCGCTTCGGATGTTGCTAAGCACCATATAGTGGAGCCTGTCAACGCTCCCCTTCGCCTCCGAGCCCCATACGAAGGCTGGACTCTCTCGGGTCGTAGGCAAAAGAGCCTCATGGTCCCATATTTGTGTGAGGAACAGCACATCTTCCCAGACTCATTGACCCGGTGTCTCCCGCCACTGCCAGTGTCTGACGCGGGAGAGTAATCACAAGCCCGGGCGATCTCGGTTCGGTGATGTCAAGCAGACACCAAACGTCTCTCCAACTGAAAGGGCGGTTGGCGGACGGGGCGGCACTCTCATGGCTAGAGACAAGGTCGAACTGATCATGGCGCACGCACGCGGCGTCAGGCCGGCTGCTGGGGACAGAGACTAACTGGGCCTCTCACCTCCGGAGCTAGGCATTTTGGGCAATGGCTGGCTGTTGGTCTCTGGCTACCGGCCAGCTTTGGATGGTAGAGTTCGGAAGTCCATCATGAGCACCGCAGTCCGTTGCGGATCCAGGAGCACCATGGTGGATAAGATGTCAGCTATGAGCATCCACCAGATAAACTTACACCTTCGCATTCTCGAACCTGGGCCATGATGTGAGATCGACGATGGAGACCCGTTTTGTCATCCAGGTTCATTTTTATACCGGCACTTCCAACATTCGCCTGTTTCTCTCTTCTTTCCCGAGGAGCAAACATGGCATAATGTGCGTAACAAGCATCTAATATACTCTATATTCTCCTTCCGGTTTGCCCATGGTGGCCAGGACATCATCACTTCTTGTTGTCGACGACACTCAATGAAACAACCGGCACACTCGGCTCCCGTGTCCCCCGTGGGAAATGGGGGAAGCCCAAGATCTGGTCCCGGGCCAGGAGGGCCTCTGGGGACACTGCAGCCGTCCGGATTCTCCAGTGCACCGAGCCTGCCTATCCCAGGGATAGCCGGCGGCCGGTATTCCCCCGCCTGGACTGATACATCCCCGACAGTGTCGGGTGGGTGCAACTTACACCAGCCCAGATCGTGCTGCAGAGGGAGCGGGCGTTGTTGTTGGGCAAGCGAAACTGATTGTTTATTTTAGCAAACTCCAGCCGGAACACGTCTGTGGCTACGAGGGACTTTGCCATTCCGGCTGCCGTGAGCACCGTTGTTGGCGCTGCGTCGTCTTCGTCGTCGCCGCCGTCGTCGCCGTCACCATCGCCCTCGCTGTTGAATGGCTCCGTGCTGTCGTTGAGTGCCGTCTCGGCCGAGATTTGTGCCACATCCGTATCATCTTCCGGCCAAGTCGTCTTCTCGTCTACGGCATCTACTATCGTCGCCAGACCGGTGTCCACCCTCGTCCGTGGCTCTTCCATGTTCAAAGAGCCCATCATCGAGTCAAGGCCCCCCTCGCCGGACCCCCCTCCCCCGTTCAAGCCCAAGCCCAAGCCCAAGCGATCATGTTGTGGCCGTTGGAAGAACTGGCAGAGAAACACCACCCTCTTCATCACCGTCATCTTCGCCACGGTAAGCGGCATCTTGTTCGGTTATGACAGCGGATACATCAACGGAGTCATGGCCATGGATTTCTTTGACAACATGCACCTGTAAGCCTCTCAACCCCAATCTTTCTTGTCCTGTTTGTTCGCTAACCCGCTCCCCCTCCCCCGCAAGCTCCTACGCCTACCGAGGCAACAGCTCCATCATCACCTTTCCCAACAAAACCATCATCCTCGACAGCGCGGACGAGCCCATCCAAGGCCCCATCTCTATCACCAAGCTCTACGCTCTCCTTGAAGGCTACCCCAGCGAGGTCATCACCGCAGCTTTTGGTTACAACGAGTCCGAACCCCCCCCTTGGCTCTCCCTCGACAGGAAAGAACGCCCCTTTTGGAGCGCGGGCTACCACACCCCCTCCTCCCAGCAGCAGCAGCAGCAGCAGCAGCAGCAGCAGCAGCAGCACCAGCAGCAGCAGCACCAGCAGCACCAGCAGCATTTCCACACCACCAGCGGGTTACCCCCCCGCCCTCGATGGTTTCACCTCCCAGGGAAGGACAAGGTCAAGCTCGTGGGCGCGCTATCCCTCGGCACCTTTTTCGGGAGCTTTGCCGGGTCCGATCTCGCAGATTGGGTAGGTCGACGGACCGTCTTGCTGCTCGGCACAATCTTTTACACCATCGGGGTGCTCGACCAGTTCCTCTCCAACGAGATCAACTGGCTCGCCCGCGGCCGGTTCGAGGCCGGCATCGGGATGGGCGCCATCTCGGCCGTGGTGGTGGTCTACCTCGTCGAGACGAGCCGCTCGGACTGGAGGGGGTGGCTGGTCATGATCTACCAGACCGCCATCACGCTCGGCATGTTCGTCAGCTCCGGGGTGACGTTTAGCACCATGAGCCTCTGGGACATGAGGAGCTACCAGATCCCGATTGGGCTTCAGTTCGTGTGGGTCGGATTGCTTTTTGTTCTGATCCTTTTCCTCCCCGAGAGCCCGAGGTGGTACGTCAAGACGGGGCAGGTCGACCGGGCGAGGTATACACTGTCCCGACTGACTGGAAAACCGCTCGGGGATGAGGAGCTGGAGGATGAAGTGGGCGGGATGCTGGAAGAGGTGGAGAGGGACAGGAAGAAGTTTAAGTGGGCTCAAGAGTCGCCTTTGGGCCACTCATGCGAGTACACGCTCCGGCAAGCGTTTTTCGAGAGCTGGAGCTGCTGCTGGTGGGGCAAGGCGTCCAACCCAGGGAGTCACTTTCGCCGGACGCTGCTGGCGACCATGATCATGATCTTTCAGCAGCTCATCGGGGTCAACATTGTGTTTTACTTTGCCATCTCCGTCTTCAAGCAGCACAAATTTGACCATGACCCATTCAGACTGGCGCTCATCCTCGCTGGCGTTAACGTCTTGAGCACGCTTCTTTGCTGCTACCCCGTCTTGGCGCTCAGGCGGCGGGTGCTGCTCATTGGAGGCGCTCTAGCCATGGCGGTGTGCCAGTTGACTGTCGGCATCACCACATGGACGTGGTACTGGTCGGGGGACAACAAGTCGGCAGAGCACTCTCCGACCTGGCTGCTGGTTCTGACCATGGTCGGCATGGGCTGCTACGTCATCTTCTTTGCCGGCACCTGGGGACCGGGGGCGTGGATCCTGATCGGGGAGATCTTCCCGACCCAGATCCGGGCCAGGGCGGTGGGCATCGCCACGGCAGCCAACTGGGCGACCAACAGCGTGATTTGCTACCTCATGCCCGTGCTGATCGAGCCGGATGGGCGCGACATTGGCCTCGGGGTCTTCACCATCACGGGCATCCTCTCCCTCTTTGCGGCCGCCTACGTCTACCTTTGCGTCCCCGAAACCGAGGGCAAGACGCTTGAGGAGCTGGCGTTTTTCTTTGCTCACGGGGTGGGTCACTGTCGTAGGTTCGCCTGGGAGGCGCCCGAGCCCGAGGTTCATCGGCTGGCCGAGATTGACAAGCAGCGGCACGAGGCCAAGAGCAAGGAGTTCCTCCCGAGGGAGGAGGCGTACAACAGGATGAGGGCCCGGAGGGTGTCCATGTTTGAGTCTATGGTCAAGTCTCGCAAGTGGACGACGTTCAAGAACTGGGTGTCTCGGGTTGTGTTTCGCAGCACCAGCGGCAAGTCTGATGGGCAGTTATCCCCTCGACAGCCGCAGGGGTCTTTTGTATCTGGTCCTGCCTCTGCTTATGTTCCTGCCTCTGCTTATGTTCCTGCCTCGAGACGAACATCGGCGGATGAAAAGACGATTGTTGTCTATGAGTCATCTGCAACGGGGCTGGATGACGAGTACGGCCAAGACAGGCCCGGCAGCTCACGAAAAGGTTCTGTCTTTAGCTTCCTCTGGAAGCGGAGGCGGGCGTCCAGCGTGACCATGTTTGGGAGCTCCCTGGGTAGCTCAACTCGGGACCGTAGCGCCGAAACTTCGGGGTACGGAGCTCGAGGTGGGAGAATGTTGATGGAGAATGGCAACGACCTGCCGTCTCCTTCCTCCAACCCTTTCCAGCCAGGCTACGAAATGGCAACCGCCGCCCACCTGGACGATGACGCATCGTCGGAAGCGGCGGTGTCGCCGTTAACGCTTATTCCTTCCAAAGGGAAGAAGAATACCTTGTCGTGATGAGTGCTGTTGCTGTCCGTGTGTGCTCTTTGGGTCAGTCAGTTGCGTGTAATATATATATAAAAAAGGAGTGGACAGGCTTGTGTTGTTCTCAGATTGATGTAATGGCCCCTTGTGGCTAATTCTGTGGTAAAATAATTGACCATTGTTTGGTGTTTAACACGATGATGCCAGGCATAGCAGTGAACCTTGGGTATCTATCTATCTCATCTTGAAGATGGGAAGTTGGAACAGGAAAAAGGAAGGGTTAGGGTTATAAGCTTTGCCAAGTGGCGTACAGTAGTGCCTGCCTTTCGTTCGGGGCGGGAACGACAGACGTCACGTCTGAGTTTAACAGTAAACAAATCACATTTCCAACACTTTTTTGACGCGCCGGGCTGTCCGTTTCATCAATCCATCACCATCAGACTTTTACTCTTCGAGGTTTCAATCACCTGCCGACGCGACAAAGTAATCAATCACCAACTGCTATCTCATCTCATCCCATCTCATCTCATCTCATCTCAATCTCACTCACCACCACCACCATCATCACAGAATGCCACCCCCACGAGGAGCCCCACGGCCACCTCCACCCCAGTCCCCCGCCAACCCAGACCACTCCAACATCACAATCTCCACCTCCCAAACCGACGACTACCGCCCCAGGCACCGCTTCTACAACGCCACCTTCTTCCTCCACCGCGTCTCCCCTCTTTACCTTGGGCCCGACGACAACCCCGACCTCGACCCTCCCCCCACCACCATCAGCGAGCCAAGACTCCGCGCCGTCGCCCAACGACTCCGGGATGTCTTGGTGGGGGATGTCGTCCGAGGCGTCGAGGTCGGCCTCTCAGCCACGGATAGCGACAGCGCCAAGACCATCGCCAACATGGGCAGCCTCGAGGCCGTGATGGTGAGGCCTGTCGAGGCGGCCGATTTGCTTGACGTGAGTCTGGACAAGATGAAGGACCAGTATCAAGAGGACGAGGAGAACCTGGAGCTGGTCGAGTCCTGGCGAGCGCTCGAGGCGCGGGTCAGGAGGAAGCAAGGGTTGGCGGTGGAGCTGGTGTATGAGCACTCGAGGAGCGTGGCGTTGCTGCTGCCTAACTTGTCGAGGTCGTCGGCGCTGGTGCCGAGTGCGGCGGAGAATGAAGGGAAGCAGGGGCAGTTTCTGTGGCTGCCCGTGATGCTGATGAGGATGCCTGCTCTGATTAGGGCGGCGGTGACGCGCTTTTTGGAGGCCGAGTTTGACTGCAAGGTGAGCCCGAGCAGGTGTGGGACGAGGACCATGGTGGGGGGGCTGGAGAGGTGGATGGAGACGATGGCGAGGAACAAGAAGGAGCAGCACAAGGATCTGCTGGTGGGGGTGGGGTTTAACACGTTGACGATGATGCCGAGGCAGACGGTGGAGAGGGGGCCGGAGGAGATGGAGAAGCCGGGGTTGAGAACGATTGATATTATTCTTCCGTGGAGCAATTTGCCCATATTTTGGAAGGAAGGCAAGAGAATTGAGCAGGAGGATATGGAGAGGAGGTATAAGGAGGGTGGTGTTGGATTCAAGGACTCGGCCAGCACCTTGGCTGGAAAGAGGGGGCTGAGAGAGGAGGGATGGGACTGGAGGGACGAGATTCAGCAGCCCTTTTTTGAGGCTCTGTCGGTATACACCAAGAGAGTCACAGAAATATCACTCTTTCATCCAGCGGTCCGGATCATCAAGGTCGCTTGCTCAGGCTTCGTCATGGGCGATGAGAGGATCAAGATCTTTCCGACGATGGATAGGGCAGCGGTGGTGGATTTGTTGGGCATCTTGTGTGAGAAGTCTGTTTTGCAACAACTTTTACCTATGGACATTAGGCCATTCGACATTGACAACTGAAGTATCTTCATGTTATTCTAACCTGTAGCGATGATAATATGACAGCGTTTACACATCACACATTCATTCACCAATTTTGACAAACGCGAATAATTTTGTTGTAAGATTCTTCCGGTGCGCCATTAACATCTACTAACTTCATCATTCCTCCACAGTACACTTTCCACCTATTATCATCTATTTCATAAAGCCCCTCTTGCCATCACCATCAGCATCCTTCATGGGGTTAAGTCTATCCAGCAAGCTAGGCTTTGCCTTCTCCGTCTTCGTGCTGCTCGTGCCTAGGCCGGTTGTACCAGCAGTCCCTGAGGCAGAAATGTTTTCTTCCGACGACGACATGGACGAGGAGGAAGAAATGCCGGATGCACCAGTGGTCGCAGAAGTTCTGCTGGTGCTGGATGTCATCTTGCTGGGAGCGGGCCCGCTACCCATCTCGTGACCGCAACCTTGCTGATGGACACCCTTGGGACATCCCTCGAAAGCACCATAACGCTCGGAGCTTCCGCCCAGAGCACCACCCTGCTGCTTGAACTCGCCCATGGACATGGTCGGGAGGGTGGTGGTGCCGTGGTGCTTGGCTTGTTCGTGATGAACCTCGTGGATGGGCACCGTGGTGTGAACAACGGAGGGTTGAATAGTCTCCTTGTGGATCACGGGCTGGATGGTCTCGTGGACGTGGCTGTGGTGTGGTCAGTCACTGTGGTGGGATGGGAGGGGGTTTAGGAGAGAAACATACTGGTGAACCTGCTCGCCCTGGACAACAGGGGCATGGCTCTGGGTGTGGGTGGTGCCCGTGACGGTGCGCTCATCCTTGATCTTGCCGGCCTCGGCTCTCAAAGCCCTCTCGGTGGCTTCGCTGTCGCGGTTGTCAAACTCGCGGTTGATGACCTTGCCGCGGTTGTGGATGTGCTGCTCGGGGAGGATCTCGGTGTCATTGATGGGCTGGATCTTGCGGTGATAGTGGTCCTGGTGGACCTCCTTGTCGATGGCGGTGTTGATCTCCTCGTGCTGGGTTGGCCGGACGGTTTCCTTCTTCACAGCTGGGGCGACCCGTTCCTCGACGGTGGTGTCATGATGGCCAGCCTTGGAGACGAACTCATCGACGGCTTGCTTTGCGCGCTCCATGATGACGATAGTTGTTGATTTTGGAGAGATAGGTGAGCTGGTGTGTGAGTAGGAGGAGTGGTGATGATTGTTGATGAATTGAAACAAGGCATATCATGGATGGTAGGATGGAAGTTCTTATAACCACCCACCGTGAGAATTCGGGGGCATCGTCAATGGTGACGTTAGTCGATGACCTCAACCGCCATTACTGGTGACGTTGACTCGTCTTTCATCCTGCTCGGACTCTGGTACAGCTAGGTTCCTTTTCGATGCTGAGTGGGTGCTGACCGTTCTGATCGTTAGTGTAGGCTTGCGAGTCGTTCGGAGGAAACGGTCCTGATTCAACAAGGAGACAGGGGTGGGCGCTGTAGCCAACATGGCCAAATGCGGACAAGTTCCAAACTCTACAAACCCAGCGATCGAGAGATCGGCGGATCACCCGTGTCACCGTGCCTTAGTCCCGGGTCCAGTCTTACAGGGCTGTCCCTGATTGAGGAGCTGCTGGGTATAGCCACAGCATCACCACACGGCTCCAGCACAAATATGGAAGCTATGGCCATGTGATATGACGCTGTCTTGTGGATCGAGAACGCTTACACACGGGGAGAAAGTCCCATCATGACGTTTAGTGCCCCCCCCCAATTCAGCGCGCTACGATGTGCTCGGGGATGGTCCCGATCTATTAGCTGCTAAGAGATG
Source organism: Cercophora samala (assembly GCA_030512305.1). Taxonomy (NCBI): domain Eukaryota; kingdom Fungi; phylum Ascomycota; class Sordariomycetes; order Sordariales; family Lasiosphaeriaceae; genus Cercophora; species Cercophora samala. The sequence continues at coordinate 178,713 of JAULSY010000035.1, read as the reverse complement.
GCCATGATCTTTCGGGCTGGTCTAGGGGGGGGAAAGGCAATGCAAGAAGGATAGACGCGCAAAGCTTTGGCAATGCCCGTTGATCGCCGGTCTCTTACCAGCCAAGTCTGGCTTCTCCGGTACGGCTCTCACTCTTCATCTTGAAACATGCTCTCATGCCCGTCTATTTTAGCAGTATAAGCGCCAGTTCAAATTAAGAGACAGGATGGGGCAGAAGAGCAGCTGCCTCGCGCACAAACACACTGGTCCAGGAACCGCATCGGCCGAACCGCATCGCCAGCCTGAGAACGGCACAGCCCAGGATCTTCTCAAAGATATTGCTCGGAGAAGCAAGCTTCAAACTCGCGGAATGCCAGGAGAATCTCCAGACGACGCGGTGCGCACCGGCAGCTCCAAGCACGTAGCAGAGCAAAATGGAAACGCAGCGGGCGAGAATGGATCGGCGAAGCGTGTAAAGACGACCTCAACGGAAGATGTCGATACCGAGACAACAGTTGTTGCGCGTAAGTCTTGGCCTGTCGAACTATGCATACTTTGCTGTCATAACTTTCTCGACAGGAAAGGAATGTACATGGCTAACACACCCCCTGCTATCTAGCCGTGGTTCAGGAGGTGGTGAAGCCCCACGTGCACGAGATCCGACAAGAAGAAATTCATCGCGAGATTCACGTACACACCAACCATACCATAATTCAGCCCGTCTACGACCTCGAAGCTCTACCACCACGACACTTCGTCCCTGACGAGACAGGAAAACTGGTCGAGGTCAACGAGTCAGACCTACCCGCCTGCACGGGACAAAATGCCCAATGGCATATCGCAGCCGGCCCCGTTCCCATCGACGTGAACTGCGAGCAGGCCCTCGGTACCGCGGCGATGGCCAGGACAGCATCACACAAAAGCAGCAGCGGGGCTGAGAATGACTCTGCCAGCTGCTCGTTGACGGATTCCGTGCCCCTGGTGGAGGTTGACCAGCAGCAGCAAGCGGTAAGACGATGAAAATTCTGCCTTGACCACAAGACAAGACTCAAACATCTGACTTGTAGTATTGCCTTGCTCCCGACAATCAGAAGCCGATAGAGCAGACAGCTGCCGCACCAAGATCAACGACGACCACGGCCCAGGTCAACGAAGGTAGAACAAAGAAAAGCTCTCGACTTCCGAAACCGTCAACACAGGGCCACACAATAACGGCATCTGCAAAGTAGAAAAGCCAAGGTGGCATTGTTGAGCAAGGCTTTGTGTTTGGTTACCACTGTCTCTTTTTCTTTATGTTGTTGAAGCTGTGGGTGCTGTCAAAGACACGACAATTGTCAGTCAGTTCTTTTGGTGGGTTGTTCTAACCGGAGCTTTTACATCGCAATATATGAAGATCTGTATAGGGAGTGTAAATATCGTGATCAGGGTGGTTTTAATACAACAAATATAACAACTCGAGTCATCGAAGTAAGGTAGGTAGTCCAAGGGCGCCTACCTACTTGCATCCGCTGTGAGATACAAACATGTGATGTTTTGTACTTGTGGGATGGTTGGCACTGTGAGTTATAATGTATGTACATGTACCCCATTTAAAACTGGGACAAAAGCACCAGATGGGAAAGGTTGCCTGGCGCCGCTAGCGTCTAATGTCTAGCACTTATTTCATAACATGGGAGGTGTACTAAATGGCTGCCATACTTGGTGCAACTAACTGCCAAGTCTCTCAGGATCTCCAATGGCAGAGTCATCGTTTAGCATAGTTGCATTGGTATGGAATGTCACCAATGTCTTGTTGAACCAGATGTCTCTATTCACCTCACGCTTGTCATGTAGATATAACATCTCCCCCGAGTGCTGTAAGTTGACCTTCAGGCGTTGGGTTGAGGAGCTGGCGAACAAAGAGGAATCATCAGCTTTGAGTAGCTTCACATAAAGACCAACAGCCAAATGCGTAATTCCCTCTTTATTCGTGAAGCCCTATTGATCTTTGACGTGGGCTAGGCCGTTGCAATCTCGAGAGGATTTATACACGCCAGCTCCTCGAGGTCACGGTAGTTGGGTGCAAATCCCTTGATACCGACTAAAGCTACCGCTTACCTGTATACTTGTCTATCATTGCTTATACTGTACTAAACTCGCCAACATGGCCGACGATAATGAGGAAGACGATTCGTATTACTGGGTCAGATCGCCAGGAGACCTAGAAGTATTGGATGTTCCTGACGTCCCGGTGCCCGACCTCCAGATTGTACGTGCCCTTTACGAGCTAGAATACAAAGACTGGTTAGAACAGGCGTATACTGTACCGTTACCACAGTATCTTGCCGACCTCGACCCCAATTACAGACCGATACCCGTGAAGCAGCTCAATCTCGACCTACTGGTGACGCTGAGGACAGATGTGGCACCAACTTGGGCGGAACTCTGGTCCGAGATCACCAATGGCACCTTCATCTGGCCGAACTACAAAGCCTGTCTGAACGGTCCGATCAGATGCTTCCAGTGTGTGCGGCCGCTCAGCATCCCGTATCTTCAGGAGAAAGAGGGCGCTTTCAAGTTCGAGACTGACGCAGAGTTCGAAGAGGCTGTGGTCATGACTGGTGCGTGCACTCATGTAGTGGGTGCCCAGTGCCTCCACGCCTGGTTGAAATCGAAATATCCGAGCGAGTTGCAGCGGGAATACTATCGCTGGCTCCGCGGCGAGGTAAACCCTGCCGATTGGAGTGATGACCTCGCCAGCAGAGTCGCACCCTACTTCGACAACGAAGCGCTGCGGAGGACCATCGACGCTGCTTGTCCTGTTTGCGATGCTCCCCAAGCTGTCGAGTCCAACTTTGGGACAATCACAATGGATGCCAAGGCGGCCTGGTACAGATATCCCAACATAAAACGCGTTGACAAGCAGCATATCCAGTCGCATGCCGAACAGAGGTGGAACGACGGTCCCACGCCCGGGTTTCCGCCCTTGGTACTGAGGTCCAAGGAAAGCTATTACAAGGAGGTGCAGAAACAGCAAGACTATTGGAAGATCCTGGAATCCCAACTTAAGCTGGTAGGCTGCACGACACACCCAGTCATCCCCGGCGGGCCTTATAACACCCTCGACTACGCCTATTTGAAAAACAAGGCGTATGAAAACCACTTCAGGGCCTTTGTGGGAGAAAGGCTATTCCAGGATCACGTGTGGAGATTGCAGAATCCAGAGTACAGTGGTGAAGAGTCCGAAATCGACGCGATGGAAATAGACGATGATCATGGTGGTAATGGGGGTGGATTGCCGCGGACACCACCGCCACGGCCACCACAACCACCACAACCACCACAACCACCGCCACTTCGACATCCTCGACAACGTCGACCGCGTCCACAACACCCCGCGAGGTCGCCACCGCCACCCCGTCCCGTGCCGAACCCCTGGCCCGTTGACTATGACACTCCGTCAGATGAGGACCCTTGCCGCTGTCCCTGGTGCGGCAAAGGAGGTTTCAAGGAGCCCAAGAACAGGCGCAAGCACGAGATCGTGGCTCATGCCCGCCCTAACCTGGGAAATGTTGGAGCGGCAGCTCGGTTGGCGCGTCGCCGTCAAAGGAAAGATACAGCAGACGCTCTCGAACGAGCGCGCAAAGTAGGACTCATTGTAGCAGCAAATCCAAACGATCTGGAGGCCCAACGAGCAGCATGGGTAGAGGCCATGCGCGAGCAGCAAGCTAGGCAAAAACAACCTGAGGGACAGCCACTGGAAGAACCGCTGAGGCAGGAGGACCCAGTTGTGGATCCAAATAGCCAACAGGCGCGCGATGAGTACGCAGCTAAACTAAGGCAGGCGGCTGGCGTGCGTGTGTTGGAAGCGCATGAACAAGTGTGGCTTCAGCAGTATCAGCAGGCCCAGCAACAGCAGCAGGAAGAGCAGCCTCAGCCGCCAGGAGAACCAATTGTAGTCCCTGACTCGGATGAAGACATATATGGCGCGTCCCCGCCTAGGTAGATGGGATTTGGATTGTTGTCCCTGAATGTGAAGGGTTCGGCTTCGGCTTCACGGGTCTCCCAGAGTCCAGAGCAAACAGAGAATATACGTTACATGTCAGCTGCTTGTTTAGCATGAATTCAAGGCCTTGTTCCCCCAGAGCTAGGGATATTTAGCCAAAAGAAAACATGTGCCGTGTCTTCCCCACAAAATGGACGTCCAAGTGCCGCTTTCCAAACCACCACGCCAAGGATCACCATGACTAAAAGCTCCGATTGGCTGGGGCGCTCGGCAAGAGCCATCTCAGATATAGCAGCTTTGCGGGGAAGTCGATCCATTGATTAATTCCCAGAGCATACGCGTCTCGCACGGAGCCGTCAAGGTGTACCGCTGATGTGTTCCGGCTATAGGGGGAATGAGCTGATTAGAGAAGAGGTACTATCTAAGAGAGGGTCTATGTTGTCATCGACCGTTGTGTTTGCAACAGGTGCAAAGAAGAACAAGCAATAGAATGTGCCATGAACTCCATAGCTAGTTTCGACTGTTTGGATCAGCATCTAATATAAAAGCACCGTCAGGTTAAGCCCGATGTTTCCCAACAAGAAAGCAACTCGGTGACTTACCTAGGCTAGGTACTTTACTTAACACCTACCTAGGAAACTAATAAGAGAGAGAGATGCAATTAACAACAACACAACCTCGGTAATCATCCGCCGAGAAGATTACCCATTCTACTTTCAACCGCCCGCCCATCCGAACCCGGTCCAGGGGAATCTTGACATCATTTGTCTATAAATCCCCTCGGCCATCCCCAACATACAGGCTTGCCAGTCTCAGCAGGTAGCCCAGTCCCAACTTGCCATCCACCCATCAACCCCTTTCAACATGAAGATCTCAGCTATCACTCTGCCCGTGTTGGCCGGTCTAGCCACCGCCAACCCGGTCGAGCTCACCGAGAGACAGTCCTGCCCCCCGATCCACATCTTCGGCGCCCGCGAGACCACGGTGCCTCAAGGCTATGGAACCTCCCAAGGCCTTGTCAATATGGTAGCCCAAGCCTACCCCGGCGCCACAAGGGAAGCCATCGTCTACCCAGCATGCGGAGGCCAATCCCAGTGCGGCGGCGTAAGTTACGAAAACTCGGCTCGTCAGGGGACAGCGGCCGTGGTGCGCGCCGTCACCTCGCTCAACCAGCGCTGCCCCAACACCAAGATCGTCCTCATCGGCTACTCCCAAGGTGGTCAGATCATGGACGGTGCGCTTTGCGGCGGGGCCGGCGCCACGCTCACAGGCGCTCCCCTCGCCGCGGTCAAGGCGGCTATCTTCATGGGCGATCCCATGTATAACCAGGGGCTGCCGTATAACGTTGGGACTTGCAGGGCAAGAGGGGTACGTACCCCCTTTGGGTTATTTTGACTCTGTTAGATGCTGACGAGAATTGGGTAACAGTTTGCCGGCCGGCCCAACGGCTTCCAGTGCTCCCCTGGCAACCCGGCCACGATCCAGTCGTACTGCGACTCGACCGATCCTTACTGCTGCACCGGCAACGATGCCAACTCCCATCAGCAGTATGTCAACAAGTATGGGCAGCAGGCCTTGGCTTTCATCCGCCGCCAGCTGGATGCTGCGTAAGTCGAAGGTTGCGACTTGGCATGGTGTCCACAAAAGGGGTTCAGGGGTTCAGGGGGGTGGAAAAAACCTTAGGGTTAGGATATTATCCTCTTAAAAACATAACAATGCTCCAAATCATCTTTTTTCTTCGTGATTTACACCGTCATTTGGATCAATGCAGTGACACGATACTACCCTTTATGCCAACTACCTACCTAGGTACGGAACCCGAGACAAAAATGGCCCCTCTGAAAACCCTAACCCTCTTTTTAAAACAATGCCAATGTTGTCTCCCAGTAGATGCGTGCGTGAACAAAGGAGTCCCAGAAGATCGGCTCGCCAGAAACTCCAACATAAACAAAACGGAGGTAGCTCCGAAAGAGGTCTACTTGCTTGGCAAGAAAGCCCGCATCCGGATTGTCAACACCAAATCTCGCCGCAACCAGGCGGTGGTTCTCACCGTGGTAGATGTAAAGAACGGCCAGGAAATTGTTTCCTTTATTGGAGGCACATAAATCTCAGCGCTACCCTATACCTGTAACTCGACTTGCAACTTGTGTCTAACCTAACCTCCCCATCCAACTCGATTTCTGGGACAAAACAAAACAATAATACCTACGGGCCAGACTCCTGCTGAACTATATACAACCAGCCTTAGTCAACAACCAAAAATGGGAGCGGCATCCAAAGTCCTCCTCGTCCTCCTCCGTCTAGGTGAGCTGGTCTGCGGAGCTGTCGTCCTCGGTCTATTAGGCCAGGCCTTCTCCCTGGTCAACGACGCCGGCGTCCTCGAGCCCGAGGGACGGCTGATCTATGCCGCCGTGGTTGCCTCTTTGACGATACTCGACTCGTTGCTTTTCATCGTCCCCTTTGCGTACTCGTACTGGTCGTTCCCACTGGACTTTATCCTCTTCGTCTTGTGGATTGTGGCGTTTGGGCTGCTCGAGTCTGTGAGTTGAACCAAAGCCTACCCGAGCCAAATGATTAGCTACTGACAAGAAATCCAACCACAGCTCACCGGTATCCATACCTGCTCATCCTGGTGGTTCAATAATTACTGGGGTTATTACTGGGGCAGATGGTATGTCCGGGGGCCGCCCGGAATGGACATCAACTGGACCGGCTGCAACGCCTGGAGGACAGTCCTGGCGTTTAGCTTCATTGCCTCGATGATTTATCTTGCCAATGGCTTCTTAGTAAGTGTCACCTGCCTAACCGGCTGGCTTATCTAGCAGCTGACTGAGCGACATAGGGTTTGTACTGGACTCTCGAGTATGGGAACATCAGAACAAGGAGCAAGGGTTTTTTTGAGTAAGACAACCCTCTCTTCTTCTCTTTCATTATGCTACCAGCAGAAAGTCGCTGACCAACACCCTCGTAAAGACGCAAAAGGGGATTGGGTGGCCATACCGGCACCAATGGACATCTCACCAAAGAGCACGGCACTGAAGTTACAGAAACTCCTGCTCAACACCACAACGGAGTGACGGGGGCCGGATTGAACAATGCCTCACCCGCCGCAGCTGCAACCGGCAGGCCCGCAACTCCAATCAACACATTCCCTGCTGACACCACAGACCCGGCAACAAGAGTGTAGATTATTGAAGGTGGTGGGAGCGGAATTATGAGATGTGCAGCTTTTTTGACTCGACAGTTATTACCTGTCACGACCGCACTAGGTACACAGACATTCTCTTCTCGGCACTCACTCATACATGTCCCGAGATTCAAGTTGTCATGATTGTTGAACAGGAAGCAGGCGACAGGAAACTAGCTCGCTAAAGGAGGACATGACTGGGAAAAACACACGCCACCCGAGTCACAGTTGCGCAAGAGCGCCTATCTCTCATGTTTGCCCGAGTATGAGCACTTGTGACTGTTAAGCTTCAAGTTTCCTGTGTTTTTCTGGGCGCGAGGCGGCCACTACCTGGCGAACTTTTTTTATATTCCTTTTTTTTTAAAAAAAAGATCCCACTTCAGCCAGGTCCAGTTATCAAACAACAAGGTGTTTTTGTGTCATGCTTTTCTGATAAAAAGACAGACACAACACACAACAACAAAAACCCCACAGCCCTCAACGGCGTGGCGACTCGTGTGTAACATGAGGCTTTAAAAACTGAGGTCTGATATCTTTGTCAATTTTTGAAGATCGCCTGGGGGCAAGGTGTCACAATGAACCCAGATCTCGGTGTAATTCATGGCTTTCCACAAACCCCCACCCCCACCACTACACACCAGGTAGGTAGGCAGTGTAACAGCGACATCGCCCAAGGCAAACAGAATAGCTGTGATGATCTAAATAGGACCATAACGTTGCGCTCAATAAAGCATGTGGCACCTCCAACACGAGCGGCTAGATGCATAGTCATGACCAAGATGTCAATATACCTACCTACCTACCTAGGTACCTAGCCACATAGGTGCCCATCACCAACAGAATTCAACAACCGACATCTCATAATGGAAACAACAAAAGCAAATCGATCAGAATTAACATTTATCCAAAATTCCAAACATGCTATCAAAACTACAAAAAACAAACAAAGCAAAGGGTATATTTGTAGCACAGACACACCATTGCAAGCCTCTCTTTCTTTTCCCTCACAACACAAGATTGAGCGCTTGTGACCAAAATTACTTCCCCCCCAAAGCCGTAAAACAACCAAAACAGACACGACAAAACTGCCTTTGCAAAATGAATCGCATACAGCCATCCAAGCAAGTTGAGTAGGGCATGACCAAAAGCCCACCACCAAAAGGTAAAAAGAAGTATTACAAAATGCAGCACAGATAGCTTGGCAAAAAAACAAAACAACAAATCCCACCGAAATAACAAAAGAGTCTACCAATAAATGCGTTTGCCTTGCGTGTGTGTGCCGCTCCCCAAGTATGCCCCAGAGTGAACCATTTCCCTTTTTTGATAACCGATACATGGCCCAAGTCTTCCTACCAACCCATGTCACTGACACTGAAAAAAAACCGAAACAAGGAAAACAATACGTGAAAGTGTGCCAAGTGGGTTGAAACCTGAAGCCCACGGCCATGAAGGCTGCGCAAGCAGACGGCGACGACGACGCAAGCAGGCTACCACCCAGGCCATTGATCCCAAGACCGAACAACAACACGACTGCACTGCCACCCCTTTCCCCACCACCTCAAAGCCGTTGGGTGTGTGTGTTGAAGATAGGCACTCTTCCCCCAAGAGAGCCGGACAGTTTGCCCCGAAGTCGAGAGAGAACCACCGGGTAGATATCTCAACCACCCAATTTCTCCCGCAAGCATCTCAGTCCTGCTTGACACGGTTGCCAAGAACACCAAGCACCCTCAGATATACACCTGACCGGGGGGTGAGGGAGGTGTGATGTGCCAAACCCTGTATCCTGCCGGCATCTGAGTCTCGCGATCGTGTCTCGGGATCGGATTCCGGATGGCAGATGAGCAAGTTCCCAGGACCCCTCCGCCACCCACGAGCAGCGCGAACTGACGCGGATATGGTGCGTCATGCAGACGCCCCCCACCCATTTTTCTCTATCGATCCCGGCCAGCAGCAAGGCAGATGCTCAACGGCTGGCTGGGGTGAGTGTGGGTGTGTAACCATCTAGGTAGACATGCGGTCACCCCGAACGGTAGTTCCTTCACCCCCCCCCCCCCCCCACGAGTTCCCTTGGCTACCGCGTGAGAATACCCCAGTCCCATCGTCAGAGGCGAGCAGGCTGATTGAATCCAAGACTTGCCCAGACTTCAACACGATCAAACAAAATTGGGTGGTGCGTCCCCATCTGTTTGAGAAGAAATGCGGGTCGGAGAGTAAATTGAGATGGTGCACACCATTGGGGGGGCCTCGGGACGTGCCTAGCGGGAGAGAGGGAGGTGGCCTCTGACCAGTCATTGGCTGTGCCACACCAGCTGACCCAAACTCTTACTAGATATGTCCCACACCACCATAACACAACGGCCGCCCAGGTTGTCGTGAAAAAGGTCCTCTAGGCCCTGGCTGTGGCTGTCGTGTGGATCCCAGCATCATCAACAACCGTCTTCGCGGAACTCCTCCTGATGCTCTCATGCGTGTGTTATTTTCCCGTATTCCGTCCACACCACCCTCTTCCTGCTAGCTCCAGGTATCATGGTCACAGCGGCCTCCTTGTGTTTTCAAGAGCTCCGCGGGGGTTGGCATGACATGTTGCCCACCATCACCGGGTCTGCACTCGACACTCAAGCCCGCTGTGCACCATCACCATATGCTCCACCGCCGTAGACCCCGCCGTGAGCATTCCCAGATTGGGTGCCATACCCGTCTGTGACGGAGTAGTTGTCCCAGCTTCGTGACTGTCCTTGTGATACAGGCACACCCGAGTGCCCATATGCCCCTTGGCTGTGGTGGACCGCATGGTGAGATGGGCCCGGGATGCCGTAGGGAGAGGCCATGCTTTGCGCCGCCGTGCTTCGGTGATCGTAGACTGCCGGGAGGGTGGATAGGCGTAGGCTGGACGAGTCGGTCTTGATGGTGGGTGAGAGCGGTTTTGTGGCACCGTACGTGGGCCAAGAAGAAGCCCCCCCTGTGAGGGTTCGTGGGCTCGTAAGGGAGTCGGCCTGGTGATGACCGGCACTGACATAGCTCGCGGCTGAGATGGAATCCGGAGCGAGACCTGACGAAACTGTCGCAGACAGGGCCGGATAGGAACTGCCGAGGTGGTCCGCCGACGAAGGTGTGGCCATGCGCATGCGGGGAGAGTTCAGGGTCTGTCCCATGCTCGGGGTGGATGCGCTGTATTTCGAAAAGATCTTGTTGAGCGCCGCAGCCAAGTCCTTCCACTGAAACACCTTGACGTCCTTTTCAATATTTCGTGGCTTCGGGGCGCCAAAGCCCATAATGATGCCAAAAAACGCCTCGCTCTCGTGTTTGCTCTTGCTGACAGTCACAGGCCGAAATCCTTCGAGGTTCCTGCGGATACGGTTCTTCTCGTCCACCGGAAACTTGTGTGGCGCGTAGAGAAGCTGCTCCAAGAGGGAGATGGTGTCGACCGATGTGACAAAACACGCCTGCCTTTCTTCCCACCAGATGCAGCTGACACAAATGCTGTTGTGTGGCCGTTCCGACTCTGCCACTGGCTTGAACGACACGGTAATAACGTTGCCCGTCTGTTGCTTCTTGAACATGACGATACGTCGCTTCTTTGCGCCCTCCTCGGCCGTCCAGTTCTCTGCCATGCCGCCCAGGTCCCCAATCAGTCTCAAAGTGGCCTTTTCCTGATATAGCCCTGCTCCATAGCCCGAGTACCCTCCACTTCCGCTGTTGGATGACTGTCCAATGGTGCTCGTTCTGACGAGCTGTGGTGCTGCCGCCGTGGCACTGTGCTGGAGGGATGTCAGACTAGGCCGGGTGATGGACGTGTGCGATACCTGTGGCAGGTTGGTCGATGGACTTCGGAGGGAGTCCAAGGGGCTGTTGAACATGCCGGGCCATGTCCCTGCATGATGTGGGGACCGTAGCATGGGTGGAGCTCGCGAGTATGGGTCGGTCAATGACAACCCTGTGCGGAAGCCTGAAGACGACAGCATTCTGTTGTTGGCCTGGTTATATGAGGCATTCGCAGTGGCGTTGAAGTCGTGTTGCTGCGCACTGGTGCTAGCTGTCGTGACGGCGGGTGGGTAGCCATATGTGTTTGCCGATGTGTCTGCTGGTAAGGCGTGATGGTGAGCTGGCGGACTCGTACTTTTTGGCTGTGCGTCCAGGTGCTGCTGGTGTGGGGGGCTCGCCCTGTGGTGGACAGGTGATCGACCTGTGGTCTTGGGAGACCCAAACTCTGGGGGACTGCTGTCACCAGGCACTCCATTCCCTCCTGACACTCCGCCCTGGTTTTCCTGGTAGGAAAAGACGCCGCAGTTATCTTGCCGGGCCAAACCCTCGCCATTGGAGCCCTCCACCAGAAGCGTCAGAGGTACGTTACTGAGTGACCTGCAGCTCGTGCTCTGGAACTGGGGAGCCTCAACTGTCACAGTCCAAGTATAAGCCCCGTTCCCATCGCGGCCGTCCTTGATCACGGTTGCTTTGGATCGATAGGATCCAAAGAGGACATACACATGCGGGAGAGATCCAGACAGGCTTGCGCCCAACACATCGTGCTGACACGACACCCTGAGCGAAACACGTGTGCCGAAGGATCCCACAGCAGGCTGGCTCGAGATGACAGCGAGGTGGATGCCTGGTGGTGTTTGACTCGATAGATACTGACTGGCTGTCGCGTGGCTGTTGGCGGCGAAGGCCATCTGGTTCAACTGGGATGCCGCATTTTCGGTCTGCTGCGTTGAAAAGGATTGGGACGAGTATTGTGAATACGGCGAGTCTCCGTACCCTGCACATTTTTGAGCGTCTTGGTTAGCTTTCTGAACGATTCGGACCGCTCCGCCCCCATCAAGATAACCTACCGTGCATCTGGGGCGCCTGAGCCTTGTACGACATGGGCAGGAGACCAGGGGGACAGTCCCCGCCGAGGTCTCCTCCGTTCTGTGCTGCTTCCTCCTCCAGCCTGATGGTCAACGTTTCTGGTGACTCGATCTGCTCTTCGAGGATGATGGTCCGTTGTGGATGATAGCCGGACTTGTTGGGTGAGAAAAATGTCAGTGTGATTCGAGCAATCAAGATTGAACAAGCTCCGTTTGGCAGTGAGGTCAAGCTCAGGTAGGTATGGTAGAGGGAGATTCAACGGGGAAAGGTGCAAATGGTCGGAGAAGGCTGTGTCTCGCGGACCAGCCCCCTACCCGTTCCTGGTTGGCTGATGGAAAAGGGGAGATTTGGAGTCACAACGCCCGGATGGCGCCAAAAGCAGCCTCGGGTGCAGCAAATTGGAAATTTCAGACACTCACCGGATACACCTTGAAAGCCGGCTCTTCGAACTTGGTGGCAGACATTCAAACTGATTTGAGCCCAATAATTCAAATACCGTCAAAACAATGTGTTCTTTGCGGCCGTGATTGATTGGTCTTTCTCCTGACTGGACAGGCAGGCTGATGTCAACAAGGCTGATTCTCGAGGTCAGGATTGTCCAAGTCAACAAGAAAACCTGTATCTTTTCGGCACTGTTAGTTACTGTTACTCGCACCGCGGGTAGGAGACCGACCCACCTTGTAATGGTTTTTCGTCGTGGTGAAATTGGCTCGACTCAGGGAATCAGACCCTAGAGCTTCCGTCTTCCGAGCTCTTTTGTATCGCAATAGTGCCGTTTGGATTTCTTTTCGTGATATCTTCGCCTTCAAATCAAAGAGAAGGAAGCAATTCTTGTTGGCAAACCAACCCGGTCAAAGAAACGCCCAGCCGAAGTCTGTGAGAAAGGTTCGGTCAGCCCGCACTCGGATGTTGTCGCAGGGATGGCCCCTCCTGAAGGCTTGTTGGCAACCAGGCATGGGGCGCCGAAGGGCTCTTACTCTGGACTTTTCCTTCAGCATGAACCGTGGTTCGTGAGTCCGGAGCAATGGGAGGCGAAATTTGATTGTATGCAGCTATCCCGAACCTGTTCGCATAGTCAGATATCGAGCGTTTGCAAGCAGAGGCTGAGGGAAGCAGGTTCCCGTGACCGGTTCGTCCGTTGTGGGCCCTAGAGAGACAAGAGGGGAAGACAAAAGACACCCAGAGACTAAGGGTGCAAGACAAGGTCGAAACACCACGTCGTTGGATGTTTTGGGGAAAGGGATCCCTAATGTGTGGGAGAGACTGAGGGGGGAGGTGAAGATGATGCCAGTGAAGACACGGGAGGATCAACACGGACCAGCAGCTCGCATTTTTGGGGAGGGTTGGATCAAGATCAAGTGGCCCCGAGGAATGCTGTCCGGGAGTCTCTCTCGACAGTCAGTTGCAGCAAGCAATCGGCAGACGGGGTCCACTCCTGTCCTTCTGCCCTTGGACGTTCTGTGGCCGGATTCCGGTGCGTTTGGCTGGGCGGGCAAAAGGTGGCCAAGGGCCGGGAGAGAGTTGCAGGTGACGACGACGGACAGATGGCTCTACCTATGGCGCGCGGGTGATACACAGGGATTGCAAGTGATTCAACCGTTGAATGCAAGATTCCATGGTCTTTGTCGAGATGCGGATCATGCAAGGGTCGCTGGGGGGGGAGGGTGGTTCCGTGGTGGAGACCCGTACCCGATAGGTGTGTGCCGGTTGGATTGGACTGGGCTGGGCTGGGCTGGTGGTGGTAGTGGTGGTAGTGGTGGTGCAAGGATACGCGGTTGATGTTGAGAGGAGGAGTAGGAGGAGGAGGAGGACAGAGAAGCAATACCCCCTTTCTTTCCCCTTGACGCGAAGCACCGGGCATCGAGACGAGACGAGAGGAAAGGAGATGGGCAGCAAAAGCAGCAACTTTGCAGCCAAGCCCAGCAAGCAACGAAAAGCCTCGGGACGCAGCTCAAAAAGAGACAGGAAAAGAAACACTAGGAGAGCTGTGTCTGTGTTGTACTGGTACTTACCTTACAGTGCGGTGTGCGTGTAAGTGGGCGGGCAGAGGTTGGTGGTGGCTTTTATGGACACGCCCGGGGTGTGCAGCTCGGGGACCGTCTGGGGGGGGGGGGGGAGTGTGGCCGAATAGAGGCAGCTCAGAGGGTCAAACTGGTTAGGCGCGCCTGCAAGGCTTGTCAGTAGTGTTTACTATTGGATGGCAGTGGGGCAGCCAACCTGAAGGTGATCGTCTTTGGCGGATCTTGGACCCCAGATCAGCTGTGCTGCAATAAGCCAATCCCTGTGAATCGAGAATGCGACGCTCGGTCAGTCGTCCGGCACTTCCACGGCCGTCAGGTTGTTCTGTTGGCGGCGATCCGCCCAAAAAGAGGTTGTGAATGGCGCCGTCCCTGCCGCTAGCTACCTGCCTCGTATGTACTAAGCGCCAGGCAGTCTGTGCTCCCGTCGTCGGGTAGGTTTTTGATGCGTTTCTTTTGATGTGGCAGGCTGGAAATATATGCGTCTATAAGTGATTGGTATAGCCAGGTTAGCTCGAGGATCGCCGTGGGGGTGACTAGGTGCCCGGGACTGGGACGGATGATCCGGGGCGGGACACCACTTCACACTGCCCGAGGTGCGTGACTGCCTCTCCCGTGCATGCAAAACTGAGCATCGCGACCTTAAGCTGGCACTTTCCCCATAGATGTTGATAATTTCCCCGTTCCTTCCCGTCTGTTGTTGTCTGCTCCAAATAGGGCAGTCACGCTCTGATGCCTGGCACCCGACTGGAAGGTGGAGAGGAAGGAAGGAGCTTACCGTATTGAACCTGCCACCTAAAAGTAGCTTGCGCTTTCTCGAGTGAATTTCTGGAAGCCACAATTGGAAATGCGCGTGTCCACTGCCCGGTTCCAGGTTGCGGACGGTGCTGTATTATGTGTTCTCGTGCTGTGCTGTGTGGTGTGTCGAGGGGTATGGTAATGGTTAGGTATGTATGGATGCCCGGCGAAGGAAAGGAGTGCTGGATACATAAAGCCTGTGGGCTGCTGCTGGTGATATCCATACCACGACCCGACCTACGTTAGGTAGGTAGGTTGGTGTCAAAGATTGATGAGGCCAAAGCGCGCATCACACCAGCACCTCACCTGGTTGATGCTCGTCCAGGACAGAGCACTATCGCGTCCAGCCACGACAGCAGCCACGGCCGCAGATAAAATGTTGCAGCAGCGAGTACCCCGGTTGACAAAGCATCACGTCCAGCCTCGAGCCGACCACAGTGTACCGCGGGGTATCTTTTTCTGCATGTCTCTTCCGGGATCAAGCATCACTGGGGCAGAAGAAAGGAAGACCTCCTGCAACAGGTGTGGTTGAACAGAAAATATTGCCTGTGGCAGCTACGGGCGTAGGCCCTGTTGCATGATGCATCTTGGCTTCTGGCAAGAGTTTCTTACAAATACCACTCTGTAGGCCATCACCATCGGCCTCCGAGGTCAGGGACCAGCCTCTCTTCTGGGTTCAGGAGAGGGCGTCCCGGGATTCCAGCATCCCAGGATCCCCATGAGTTCTTGGCGACCGTGAAACGTGTCGGCCCTCTTGACAAGAATAGACGCCATACATCCATGTAGTTAAGTTGCTGCCAGAGGGAATATCGCCTGCGGCACTGTCAGCAATCGTATCACGGTCGCAGCGAATGGGAAGGGATGCTCACCGCAGTCTTCCGTCGTCTTGCATGCTCAGGGCAGACCTGTCGGCCTCTCGAGTCGCAGGTGGCGACCTGATACTGGAGGACACAAGCCCCCGTTCAGCTTGCTTTCTAGGGACAGGGCGAAAGAATTGCCTCATCACGGAGAAATCTCCCACTGACGATGCTCACCCGATTCTTTGTTGGCTTCCCTCATACCTGCCAGACAGGCAACAAAGCCTTTCATCATTAGTACGGCTACACTTTCTTCTTTAGACTCCCTACATATATCGGACACACCGAGAGGTTAGGAGATAATCCGCATTCATGAGAGGACCTACACGAAGGTTAAGGTAGGTATGTAAGAGAGCTTGTTCACGGGGCTATCCCTACCTCGCAACGCCTTTGCCACCACCTACGGCCGTACAAGCCAGCTCCAGATTCGACGCCCTCCCGCACAGCGCCCGAAGCCTCGGTGCAACGTCGATTCCATTGATATGGCTCCGGGGAGTCGCGGGTATCCACCATTATCCGCGCGTCGAGTCCCGTCCAGCGGTCCCGGCACTGGGCTTTGACGTGACACGGCTCCTGGTGGCCTTGTGCACCCTTCGACCCCAGGTACGGGTACTCGACGGATCGAGGCGCTGTGGCCGTTATCCGGGGTTTGCACTTGCCATTGCCGCCGTTCAGGAAGCCGGCAGATTTCGGTATTGGACCCGCGCCACTACATATTCCTGTCGCAGATCCCAAGCCATTCCGTCTGTCTATCATGACTCTCCCACTACAACTGCAGTCTCTCTACCAAGACAATTGTTGTCAGCACAAACTGAAATACCATCAGCAACGGTCTGGAAAGAAACACGGTGACGGCCGTGCACCTATCCTGGGCAGGCCTGCATATAAGAGGTGGCACAAGAGCAGGTGCAGAGAGTGCTAGTAACTATCGACACTCGAGATCATGCATGACTATAGTGTTGTGGTCGCAGATCTGGCAGCCTCACCTCACCCTCTGGTCGAGTCAGGTCAGCAACGGGGCCGCTTGGTTCCAGGTCAGGGTTAGAACGGCTGTACTTGGGCAGGTAGGTTTCCAGTCGTTCTCGTCATCATGACCAAGAGAACGGCCGTATACCTCGCTTTTCATTATCCGTTGCACCATCCGCAAAGACAAAGACAGGCATCCCTAGTAGCTTCATTCTTTTACTTGATGTTGGAAATCCACCTGCCCGGCGCCTGAAGAAGATGGTTTACTGACACTGAGCTCTAGTTTATCAGATTGATTTTTTGTCCATGTGTAGGGAGGTGTGGTGTGTGTACCACTCTGTGTCATGCGCCTGCGTCGAACAAAACTCAAACCAACCTAGCAGTCAAGGTAGGTAAGGTATGTTTCTTGGGAACGAAACCAGTAGTCTCTCTTCTCGTATGAAAAGCAGTCGGTGCTCATCCTTCTCCAGCATCGCAATCATGTCATTACCATCTGCGAGCACCCGGCAGTTCACATTATCTCGGTCTATCCCTCGATCCTGCAGCAATGCGACAAGTTCAAATGAAAGCTGCGTCACAGCACCTTCTTGTACAATGTGTAGCCTTACGCCCGTATGGCACAAAACTGTTGGACAAAGAGATGGCAAGAGCATGGCGCGGGACCATGGTTGACACGACCTTCGCATTCTTTTTCACCAGAGCGGCCATCTGGATCTCATTTCCGGCGGTTGGGTCAGATTCGCGGTGCTGAACAGAGAGCATAACGTATCCCGTTTTCTCAAGAGCGGTGAGGCGACGGTTGTCTGCTGGGAATCGCAGCACGCGATCAGTCGACGCCGGACCAAAGCAGAAGGTGAAACACAGTGTTGATTTCGGATGCAACGCCCCGAGCCAGAGCTTGGTCGACTGCCAGATCTCAGACATCTCTAAGGTGGGTAGGGAGGTGGGGCAGGCGATACGGCGCAGAGCCTGAAGAGGGGTGTCTCTTGCTCCAGCGTCTAGTCTTTGAACTTTACTCGATGGAAAAGCCGTTGGGATGACGGCATCATGCTCCGTGCTAGTGCTTATCTAGTAGGGCTGCCGGTCTGCCTCCACTCCTCTCCTGTGAAGATGGCCCCGCGACGGTTGCCTCCAGGTTGATACCAAGGTAAGCATAACCAGATTGCTGGGAACATATACACTAGATGGGGTGTGCAAGATGCTGCCGCCTTCCGCAGCTTTGTCTTCCCTGACGCAGACACCCGCGGCGAGAAAGCCAGAGAGCCAAACAGAGGGCTTCCTGGACCGGCAAACCACAGAAACGCTGCTGCAAACGCCCTCCTCCGAGCTCTGGAGGTGGATTTAACGGCAATCCCTGTGAGGTTGGAAGAGCTCCGCGGCCGGTTTGTGCCTCTCCAACCATGCGAGCGTCTCTGGATCCAGGTACACACGGTTTCTTCCGCTCCCAGATTCTGTGGAACAAGTTCGTGGGAGCGATATCGCGGAGGACGGAGAATCGTCAGGCCGACTCTCATCTCCCATCGTCGGACCGCCATGGAAATGATGGTTTCCGAAAACATCGCCTTGCATCACTGGTCCATCAAGGATCTTGTGATTGCGGTACAGATTTGCTTCGGCGCCGAACCCGACCCTCTCGCTGGCTCAACTCGCAGCAGACAGACAGACAGACAGACAGACAGAGGGGATCACGACAAATCAACATTCTACGGGAGCTCACTGGTGGAGAGGACACCCCAAAGTATATGTACCTCTCGTAACAACTCACAGAGCTGGTTTGTGGTTGGCTCGACTGGACGTTGACCTCTCCCTCCCCCGGCCGTCGTTTCTTCTTCCCAGCCCCCCTGCCCACTCCGCCGGGGGGGTGCAGCTATCCGCAGCCTTGACTGGGATGTGCTGCCCAGATCGCCGACCAGGATGCGGTCCCGATTACCTATGTACATTTTGCACACACACCTCTCTCCTTCCTCTCCGATCTTGGCTTCGGGGGGGGGGGAAGGGAAACAAGTGGACGCCATCATCACCACCACCTATCATCTGCCGCTGTCAACAGGCCGAAAGTCAAGAAACGGTCTCTCGTCTCTGCTGCCAGGGGCCAAGGCGCCACGGTTGAGAAAGCAAAGTGCGCGCTGTCGCTGTCGCGGCCTTTTCCGATCCCTTCCGTGAGGCGGTCTGAGTCGATCTCAACGGCGGCCCGCGTCAGACATGTCCACCGGCGCCGGGCACGGCACAATCGTCTTTCCCCCTTCCCCCTCCCCCCTCCCCAGTCGTCCCCCATCATCAATCGCATCTTGCATCTCACCCAAAGCATCGTGCTGCCTTAGCGCCCTCCCCCAAAGCAGCTCTTTCGACCGTATCTGATGGCCCAACGAGACAGGGGGCTCATCAAGCTTGGACAAGCCACCCGGCTTACCCCTGGAGGGCGTCTTGACACGTCTCTAGCGTCTGCCGCTCTGCTTTTCGTTTTCTTTCTTTGTCCGCTCGCTGCCTTACCCCAGAAATGAAATGGTGTGCAGCTTTTCAGCTCAGCATGGTGCAGCCGCGCCAGCTCAGGGGCGGCGGCCAGCAAGCAAGTCACTGACCGCCTCACCTGTGTGTGTGTGGACGACGACGCGGTAGGCAAGGTATGCTACGTTACCTGACCTACTTCCCTTCTCTGTTGTTGTTGTTGTTGTCGAGGTCTTGATACCGTGAACAGACGGAGATTAATTGTGCGCAACAGCAAAAGCCTGGCTTGGCGATCTTTTGCCGATCATTGCTCCTTTCCAGGCCGGGACGTTGTGATTTCTTTTCAGGCCAAGGGGCCTTGGCACAATCCAGCTGCCCTTCCAAATCGGGGGGCCCTGTCTGTGTGATCTGTGATCTACCGGAGGATTTGCGCAGGCTTGCAGCGCCAGGTTCTCTCTTTTCGGTCCCACTTTGGGCCGGGCTTGGACGGCGATGTCGACCAAGGGGGTGTGTGTTGACGGATCATCCATTGCCAAGAGGCTAGCCAAGCTGCACTGCATCGTGAACCTCAAGAGTTGCTTGCTGCTGCTGCGAGGAGGAGGTGGTGGTGGTGGTCTGCATCGCATCGTTACCTGTCAGCTGTCAGTCACGAAAAAAGCCGTTGCTTTTCTCTTCCGTGGACCATCCACTGAGGTGGACATTCCAGGCCAGGGCTGACAACGCACAGAGCGCCCACGCATATTGTTCTTTAGTCCGGCCGAGCCTTGCCCTCTGCCTGCCCCCTTGCCCTTGCCCGGCGACTTGGATGACGATCCCCTCACCTGGAGCCCAGGGATTGGAGCCAAGGGTGGAGCGACGAGGCCAAGGAATTGCAGATTCAACATCGCCCCGAGCATTCTTCCCGCGATGAGACAGGCCCGTCTAGATTAGCGTTCCATGGCGGAGATTTCCGCATCGTTCCCTCATCAAAGAGGGCGTCATTGATCGTCCACCATCCACGGCCCTGGGATGCTGTGGTGATGCAATCCCTAGGTAGGTAAGCTTATCATGCCGATCATCTTGTAATTGTTGCGCGCCCCAAGTCGGTTGGTGACTGCCCAAGCACATCAACGCAAGCGCAGGTAATAACTGGTGTGCTTGTCCGGAGTGGAATCTGGTGATCAACATATACACTGCAGTCATAGCCCAGCATTTCTGTTGGAATGGGAATGCACTGCTTGCCGGCGCTGCCGAAGCATGGAGCCGAACAGAAACGGAGCATGGTCCTGCGCCCATGAGTGGAAGACGTGCACTCTTCTTTCATTTCAAGGCGTGGATTGGTAGAATATCTCCTCGTGATTCAAGACTGTCTCGCCCACCTTCCTTTTGTCTTTGAGCAGGCAAACGGGCGGGGAAGCTCGTCTCCGTAGTCGGCTTTGGTCCCGGAAATCGGACAGTAGGCTTAGTAGGGGAATCTTGGGAAAGACACTGGCCAAGATCAAGAGATTCATGTAGAAAACCTAACTAGGTAGGGAAGTACCTATCTAGGTAAGGTAGGTAGGTAGGTACCTTAACCCTGCTCCAACTCTGGCCCAATCTCACCCACCTTCTTATACTCCTTTGCGACATTGACCCTCCTATCGACACCCACAAACCACCGACCCTCCCGGTCCTGGAACCACCCGAACGAATAACACCCCTCAACCGCAACCTGGCTCGACACTCTACCCTCCCTCACATCCTGTAGCAAGTGCTCCCCCCGGCACAAGTAAATCATCTTGGAAATGACAGTATTTGGCTTCCTCGGGGCAAAAACCCGCCGGTACAGCAGAGCGTTGATAAAGGCAGCAAACGAGAGGACCGGGACGATGTAGGAAAGTATCTGAGCCACCAGGGCAGGTCCCGACAAGCATGCGGGGATCGTGGCGTACAGCCCTTGGCTTTTGATTATCGACAGGGTAGCGTCCCAGAGGGGGTTGACGAGCAGGATCATGAGCTGGAGGTTGAGAGATCCGCACAAGGCCATCAGGCATGTGGTGGAGCCTGAGGTTAGTTGGAGGAGGGAGGAGCCGGGGGTGAATCTTTGTCTGGGTAGATGGTGCATGTTAGCCTTAAACAAGTACTCCTAGTGGTAGATACCTAATCGGCGTACGTAGGTACCTTACCTTATCTGATTCAAACTGTCATAGCTCCGAACTCGAGGCTCCTTGTTCTGACGACGGGCTGTCATGATGGCAAATGGGAGGATGGCGCTCAGGCTGCTTTGCATCCCTGACCAAGACCATGTGTTGATCAGCAGCAGAGCTGTGAACAGCGGCCTCAGTATGTCCGGGTTGAAGTCATCGGGGGGAAATCGGGGAAGGATAACGATGGGGAGATGGACCCCGAGCACCATCAGTTGCACTGCCCATACAACAGATGGGAATAGGCTATACGGGTGTGCGTCGAGACTTGTATTCTGAATTCCAATGGTCCTGTGAATGGATGCCGTGCTTGGGTCTTGAGAGGCCACCAGTTCTAACCGATTTTGCTTGTACAAAAGTCGAAACCGGCAGTGCTGGAGAGCTTGTTGGATCGCTTTGCTGTCGGCATGCGATGGTATTTTCTGCAGCATAGACAGAAACTCGGGACTGTCGCATAGTAAACGCGTCAGGTCCTCAATGGAGGATACTTCAGATAAAAGTCCCGATTGTCTTCTCTGAATAAGGGCAAGGCCGAGGCCGCACCCGGCAGAAAGAAGGCACAGTACTTCTAGTATGCGACACCATGGCTCGTGTAAGTTTACGATGACAGTGGTATCGCTGCGGGAGGCAGGCCAAGCCAAAGTCCAAGCGAGTCGAGTAAGTAGCGGTGATAGCGTAAAAGTGGCAAAGTAAACAACAGACGCAAGAAACACGGTCCAGTGGTGGGCCATGGCCGATTTCACTGGCACCAAGAAGGTCGTCGTATCAATGTAGCCCATCGCAAGCGAATTCTCGAGGCTTGCGCCCTGGGGCAGCGATAGTTGGTAGAATGGCTCCAGCTGGCAGATTCTCGCGTAGACAACTTCCCACAGCAGGCCGTCAACAAGGAAAAAAGCCATGGCTGGGTACTGCCAGGTCGCGTAGGAAGAGGAGTCGGCAGTGTTGAATTCGAACGGCGTCGACTTGGACTTTTGCAACAGTATCTCCAGGACAATAGCTGGAACAATTTGAAGAATTGCGAGAATGCCGATAGTAAGAGGCCGGACTGAAGCCGGCTTCCAGGTTGCTGCAGAACGGGTATTTTCATCTTCGGGTTCGACGTGAAGTGGCTGATCTTGTGTGACTGAGAGACGATTAGCTTTGACTCGAGTCCCGATCATAGGTAGAGGAAAGCCGGGCACTTGACTTGCCTACTTGCGGTTTGTCTCCAGGTTTATGGTCTTCACTTGCAGCCATCGTACAGTTGGGGCCTTCTGGCTCTCTTTTCTTCCCTCGTGTGGAGGACTGGAGGTTTTCAGTTGCTACACAACTCGGCTTCTCCATCTACCTAGGTCAATCACAGTTTATTAACTGAAAAGACAACTCCTTCAAGAGCAGCTCGAACCCCGCTTTGAAAGCTGCCTTATCACTCACTATTGAGCCTTGAGCAAGCCACTATTTCCAGCTTTGCTGCATGCCCAGAGATTTCTCAGCGTCTCGCCAATCAGCAACCCAACCACTATTTCAGCTCAACATAGTGACTACGTATGTGGCTGATAAAAGAGCTGGCTTATACAACGCTCTAGACGCCTCTGTCAGGTAGCCATGACTGTTATATCACTCCAAGTCACATTAAAACTGACAAACATTTCACCCCATTGCTCGCTGCTGGTGTCCTTATTGGTTCACATATTGAGAACAGTCGCCACTAGCAAGAGAACTTATACGTGATGGCAGAAAGCAAATTCTATGCTGCCTAAACAGCGTTTGCCTGAGTACCTATCTAAAGAAAGGGAAAAGGGGGTAAAGGGGGCCAAAAGTGGGTCTTCCAAGATGCTCAACACCTGTGCAAACAATTATCGAGACGAAGCGGTTTATGAAATGAACGTTAGATACCCAATTCACGTTTGCTTACTTATGTTTTCTCGTTATTGGTTCATCGACATGATCCAGGAGATGCTGTGTTGCTGTTCATTGCTCTCTGGCTCGAGGTGAACAGCCATGTCAATCAGATCCAGATGGCACCTGGACAAAGCCTACCTACCGAAACCTCGGGCATGGCTCGTCTGATCATCAAAACTCACTCTTTACCGTCACTTCAAGTGGGTAAACCGACTCAAGCTATGGGTGACGGCTCGGAACGGACATGCAACGGCTGCACAGCTAGGAAACCTTCATCAATCAACAACAGCCGGATGCGCGGAATTGCAATCTCCAGCAGGTTCTCCCGTCTGAAATCATCTCCTCGAGTGGAACACTGCAAAATCTCTAGTGGCAAAGTGCAGACGATGACATGCAGCATCTCGAGCCCTTTGCCTTGAACAAAAACAACCACGACGACAGAAACGACCAAACAAGGTGCCGGGAAGCCATCTACCAACAATGGACCAGATCGAACAGCTCAGCAGTTCTCTGCCCGTACCACTTGGCACTCACGAAACCGATATGGCGATGGCGGCTGCGGCAGCCACGGGCTCCCGCACCCGGTCGGCAACAAAGCTCCGTGCCATCGACGACGCAACAGAGATGCAAGCCGCCGTGTCGAGGGACTGCGTTTCCGCCGGACTAGCCCTGCCACCGTATACCCTCCAAGAGCTGATCGGGAAGGGCTCCTTTGGGAGGGTGTACAAAGCCGTCAGCTTGACGCCCGCCAGCAGGAACATGAACAACAAACTGGTGGCCATCAAGATCATCAACATCGACCAAGCCGATCTCAACATGAGCCATGCCTCGCCCGACGGCACCTTTTCCGACATCCTCAAAGAGGTCAACACGGTCAAGGAACTGGCGGAAAAGGGCGCGAAAAACATCAACTTCATACTTGATACGCTGCTGATTGGGCATCAGATGTGGCTGGTGACCGAGTACTGCGGCGGCGGCAGCGTTTCCACCCTCATGCGGCCGACGGGGAAGCTGCCCGAGAGATATATCAAGCCGGTGCTACGGGAGGTTGCCGAAGCCTTGTTTTGGGTTCATTCACACGGGGTGATACATCGTGACATCAAATGCGCCAACGTTCTCGTCTCGGAAGAGGGAAAAGTGCAGCTGTGCGACTTTGGTGTCGCCGGGTTGGTCAAGGGGAGGTTTGATAAGAGAAAGACAGTAACTGGGACGCTCCAATGGATGGCGCCCGAGCTGTTTGACAAGACAGTCGAGTATGGGAAAGAGGTTGATGTCTGGGCTTTTGGGAGCATGGCGATCGAAGCTGCCACGGGGGTGCCGCCGAACGCCACCTTGAGTTTTGGTATGGACTTGGAAGATTTTGGGCGGTACCTTCGGGAGTCGAGTCCGCGACTGGAAGGTGATTTCTCTAAAGAGCTCAAAGATCTTGTGGCCCTTTGTCTGGTGCCTGATCCAGCAAGTAGACCGGGGATAGGCGACATCCAGAGGCACAGGTACATATTCGGAACAGAAACAGCCAGCCCTACCAGTGTTCTGTCTGATCTTGTCGCGAGCTTCAAAAGATG
Organism: Cercophora samala; assembly: GCA_030512305.1. Lineage (NCBI taxonomy): Eukaryota > Fungi > Ascomycota > Sordariomycetes > Sordariales > Lasiosphaeriaceae > Cercophora > Cercophora samala. Next base: position 154,022 of record JAULSY010000035.1, on the reverse strand, counting down.
GGAAGCTCAAGGAGGAGACCGAAAGTCTTTGTTTTCCTCTGGCGGCGCACAAGCCTTGCTTGGTTGCCTAGACCGGAGTCAGCAGGAATCTGATGATGGCTGGAACTATGGGACCATGGACGAAGCCTTTTGCCCTTCCCCGGGCGACTTTTCCAACATGAACCCCCTCCACGTCTCAGGTCTTAGGGAAAGCGGCAACGGACAAAGACGTCACCATATTCACCGGAAACCAGTGCCCCGTCGGGCCTCGAAGGCAGCACCACTGGAAAAGGCGTTCGATCCCAACACCATCTCCAACTACCGCACCAACGCGCAGAATTTCTACCGCGCGACCTCTATTCCTGACCTCAGAAACTCTTCTCTGACGGAGGACGAAGACGACGAAGGCACCATCCGCGATCTATCCCCCACAAAAGCCACAGCACCAACCTCGACAGCACGAACCTCGCAAGCCTCAGAAACCATCCGGCCCAAAGCCAAGCCATCTGGGAAAAATGTCACCTTTCACACCGGCAGAACCCAAGACTGGACCTTCCCCGACATGAGCACGGTCATCGGCTCCCCCACCGGAAGCGTCCATTCCGATCCCGGCGGCACCGACACCGCCCCTCCGTCCCCCATCCAAGTCGTCACCAGCCCCGAACGAACCGTCCTCAACGCCCACGCAAGATCCGTCTCCTCCCGCGCTTCTCTCGCCAGCCTGATCGACATTGACGCCGGGCTCATGCCCATCACCGTGCCCATGGACCTCGCCGGGCCGGAGCACTCGACCGTGATGTCCGCCGTTCCTGGCACCTTGCCGGCATCAACCATCATACCGTCCGAAGACTTCATCTCGCCCATGAGTCTCGAGCCGGTCATGAACCCGATGGACTCGATCATCATGTCTAGTCTGAACCAGCCGGCGCCGCTTCCCGGGGAGGCCTTCCCAGGCTTGTTGCGGGATGGGAAGGGGAACGGGGTGGTTTCGCACAAGCCAAGGGAGCCGTCGCTTTACATCCCCACTGAGGAGGCCGGTCCTTTTTGCGATGTGGTGCACGAGGTCGAGTCGGAGGTGGTGTACCACTCCAAGCCGCGGGAGCCGAGCCTGTACATACCTACGCTGGGGATCATAATGAACAGCGCCGTGGGGGATGGGATGGACAGCCCCACGATACCGCAGATTGTTGTTGATGCGAGCGGGGAGGGGTCTCCAAGGCTAGGTGGGGGCGGGAGGGGTGTGGAGGACGGAGACAGATGTAGGATGGCTCGAATGATGCCGCCTGCGCTGCCGAGGCCTCCAGCGGAGGAGGTTGTGCTGGGGGACGGGGGCAGGGATGCGCTCAGGGAGGAGATGGAGAGGTTGGTTGGGTCCATGTGGGAGCATCTGGAGTTTACCGAGGCGGTGGTGGAGGGGTTGCTGCCAGTTGGGCAGGCGAGTGATCACAGGTGATCCCGTATCTGTTACCTAGCACACTTTGAATGGTGTATAAGCAGATAACTCAACTTTGGTTGCATTTTGACTGAAAGTCCAAGAGCACTGAAAGAAGCCCCCAATATATTGACCATCTAGGTATCTACACCCCATTCTTGAAAGAAACCAACTATTCACCCCCTTAACCCCCTTCACACCCTAGGTACTATCCGGTACATCACCGCCAAACCATTAGGTACTTCAATTACATCATCCCCAAAGCACAGGCAACAGCCGCCACCCCAGCCAACAAAGCCGCCCCCTTCATGCTAACCCCCGAAGCCGCACTCTTGCACTTGGACAAATCCGTAGCCTTGGCCAAGAACGAAACCTCGGCCGAGTTCGCCCCCGCCAGCACCAGCGAAGGTGTGGCCTCCAAGCAAACCCCGACATTCAGCAAGCTCTCCAGGTTCTCAGGACGAGACAAGTAGTTGCCCAGTGCGGTCTCGTAAGCCGCCGCAGCAGACGACACGGTAGCAGGAACAGACCGGACCAGGGCGCAGACGTCACCCTTGGAGACGATGGAGTTGAGGTAGGTCGAGTAGGCGCCCGTGGGGGCGGGGAAGGCGGAGTAAAAGGAGGTGACGAGGGCGCCGCAGGTGGCGCCGCCGCTGGGGGATGTTGTGGTTGAGAGGGTGCTGCCAGGTGCGGTGGTGGTGGTGGAGGGTGTGCCGTCGCTGACGACGGCTTCGGACTCTGTGAAGATGGAGGGGGAGGGCTCCGCCTGGGCGTTGTCGGGGCCGGGGGTAGCAGATGGGGAGGTGTTTTCGTCTTGGGCCTGACGGAGGTTGATGCCGTTGGCCAAGGCGGAAGCGGCCAAAGTGGCGGCGAGGAGAAGGGTCTTGGAGTGCATTATGATGAGTGTTGGGAAATAGAAAGTGTCTTTGCTAGGTACGGTATTGAACGTAGCTGGGAAGATGGGGAGTGATATTAGGAAGAAGGGACTGGTGTGTAACTGATGGTATCAAGCAGAGGAATTAGCGACAATGCTAGGTCTTTTATACCTCGCACATCATCACGTTTTCACCATCAACAAAGCAGTTGCTGCCTTTGGTGGCTTTCCCTACGCCTCACCTCGTGCTGTCATCAATCATAAATGACTTTTCCGAAGATCATACAATGCATCCCCTGTTTGGCATTGCTGCCTGTTCGGAAGTCCTCGTAACGGCCTCGCAACTGGCCCAGCTCTCACCCTTTGCTCGGTTCCATGTCGCTGAATGGGGGTTTACTGGCGTTTCCACTGCCCCTAGCAATTTCATTGTGTCAGCACCAGCTGTCTTCGCCTCAACGCCTCAACGCCTCGTCTCAGGTTCCCTGATATCAATCTTGCGAAAACAAGCTCTGTCAAACCGTAGCCTACGCCTTTGCTAAAACCTCCTATACAAGCTTGGGCTCATCTTGAGTTCTTTGGATTTCTGAAAGATTGACATCAGACATTGTCATATTTTAAAATCGTACTGGACCAGTTACAACTGCATCTGGTTGTTTTGATAAGTCTAGAACGATTAGGATGACATAATAATAGACAGGTAGCTTGTGGGTGGATGTGGCACAGGGTCAGACCCGAGCTTACCAAGCAACTAAATTTGTACACACGTGCTGACTGATGTCATCCTTTCAGCCCTAGACATAGATAGACAGAGCTTATCGCTAGCCAGGCCAAGCCCGGCACTACTTTCATGAGAGTAAGATGACAACTCCTAGGTATGGTTCCCTCTAGATATTTCAAGGTAGGTAAAAGATCCGTTGAGGGGGAGTGATGAAGGTGGGTGCATCATGCCTTGGGTTGGGGATTTCTGTCTTTTATCTTTACTACCTACCTAACCTGCCTCATGTTTTGATGTTCACGGGGCTGCTCCTCAATCTCACACCAAGCTCTGTTTATTAGAACTTTTGCTTCGGGCATACCTGTATCTCCGCTGAGATTCGACCTAGCTGCATGGCAGTGAGCAATCGGGAGGTTGCTCTTTCATGAAGCCTTCCCAAAACAGGTAATGAGAAGTATTCCGGTATTTGCTATTGACCCATGTATACATACCTCAGACTGTGCAGACAAAAGTTCTTCTTCACTGAACTAAAACTGCAAAAGCCTAAGCTCTATGGTACCTATGTTGGTTGTTAAAGGGACTTGTGTTTACATGTCACGCTTGGCAGTTGGAGGGGACAAAAGCAACCGCTTTTTATTGTGATTTAAACCGCTGAGTATGTGGTAAAGAGCGTGTTTAAAAGAGCTAGTGGTTGAATAATGGCAGGGTAAAAACAAGGTCGTTAGAAGAAGCCACGGTTCGGTAGGTAGGTAGGTAGTATAAAACACAATTTCCAACCACCAATTCCAACCTTTACTTTTAACCCCCAATTTGTTTCAACCACAGCTTCACCACCCCTCACATCACAACACCGCGTGTCGTGGAACTCTGTCTCACCCGCCACAGGACAGACCGCAGACACAGAAACACGATCCGAGACCAGTGGCAGGGAATTTCCCCGCCCCGTCTCTGTGGAAGCCATGGGGTTTCCCGATGTCCTTCGACCATGGCGGGCCACGCGTCATGCAGATGAGCTTGGACGCGAAGCTATCGAACCTCTGCTGGCTTCTTCACCATCAAATGAGGCCTGCCCGCCTGGTTTGGATCAAAGGAGCGAAATGACAGTGACGGCGGCAGAGGTACGACTCTACCTTTTCTTCTCATGCTCGCCCTGCCCCGGCCTGCACAATCTAACATTGCCAAGAACCGCTCTATCCGCCGCAGGATCGATCTCACCATCCTCCCCCTTCTCGTCTGGGTTTACTTTCTCCAAATCCTCGACAAGACCGTCCTGGGCTTCAGTGCCATCTTTGGTCTGCCTGAGGACCTCGGCCTGCACGGCAATCAGTACTCTCTTGTAGGCGCCATCGCTCCCATCGCCCAGCTGGCCATCCAGCCTGTCTCCTCGTGGCTCATCGTGAGGGTGCCGCACCGGGTGCTGATGCCGGGTTTGGTTTTGGGATGGGGTCTCGCGCAGACGGCAACTCCGTTTTGCAAGGACTTTGCTCAGCTCATGACAGCCCGGTTCTTTCTGGGTGTCTTTGAGGGGGGTTGTTTGCCGCTGTTTAGTGTCATCACTGGGCATTGGTATACGAGAGAGGAGCAGCCGTTGAGAGTGGCCGCGTGGTATGGGACCAATTCACTGGGAACTGTGTTTGCCGCTCTGTTGTCGTTCGGGTTGGGAAGACTCGGCGAGGGACACGGTGGACTTGGAGGATGGCAATGGTTTGTGTTTTACATTCCCCGCTTTGTAATGACAAGACTTATGAGAATGCTGACTGTGAGCAATGAATCTTACAGGATCTTTTTATCCACAGGGTTGCTTACCGTCATTACGGTCCCTTTTGTTTACCTCAGGCTGGATAACGACATGCAATCTGCACGGTTTCTGACCGAAGAGCAAAGAATCATGGCGCTGGAGAGAGTCAGAGGCAACCAAACAGGCTCCTCCTCCACAAAGGAGAGCTGGAAGTGGAAACAAATACAGGAAGTCTTTTTAGACATCAAAACCTGGTTATTTCTGGGCATGGCGCTGGGCAACAACCTCGGGGCTCAGGTCACCGTCACGTTCGGGCCCCTCATTCTCTCCGGGCTGGGCTACGACAAATACACCACCACCCTCCTCAACATTCCCTTTGGCGTCATGCAATATCTCGTCATCGTAGCCACCGCCTGGGGCGCGATCAAGATAAAGCTCAAAGCCCCGACCCTGTGTGTGATGATTTTGATCATCCTGGCTGGTTTGACCACTTTGTACACGCTCCCTCGCGGGCAGGAGCAAACAGGAGGCCTGCTGGCTGGGTTCTACTGCCTTGCCTTCATCTTTGGCTGCAACACGCTGATTGTGTCGTGGATATTGGCCAACACGGCAGGTCAGACCAAGCGAGCAGCCATCATGTCCCTGTACAATGCTGCGTCCTCGACCGGAAACATCATTGGCCCGTTGCTGTTTCAGACGCAGGATGCACCGGCTTATCTGCCTGGTTTGCGAGCCACGATGGGTGTTTTTGCTGTTATGTTTGTTATTGTCCTGGCTCAGGTTGGGGTTTTGGCACGCCTGAACAGGAGGCAGGAGAAGATGCGGGTGGAAAGAGGGAAACCGGCGAGGATAGCGAATGTGAGCGTGGCAAGGAATGGTGTCAATGAAGCTGGGACTGGAGTGCACGGAGAAGGAGCATTTCAAGACTTGACCGATTTAGAGAACAACGAGTTTGTGTACCTATACTAAGGTAGACGGAATTCACCACAAGACAACCCTGAAGACTGGAACTATTGGTACTTATTAAAAATCAACTATATACTGGGCCCGCCTCCTAAATTTACCTAAGGTAGGTAGGTACCGCACAATCTCGAGCTGCCTTAGAGATAAAAGTAGCAGAACTCTCCACCAATGGTCGACATGACATTCGCGATGGTGGTCGAGGGGGCAGCATAGCCCATTTCGAGGACCTCGGTCAAGGGAGTCAGGGGGGAAGGAGGCTCGTTAGCCCAGCTCTGGTGCGCATAAGGACCAGAACCCAGGTCGGTGTAGCGAGTGGTGCTGGAGGGAGAGCCCAGGGCTTGCCACACAGCCCACACACGATCCATCTGTCCGTGATGCACCCAGAAAGCAGGATCACCAGGGGAAGTAAAAAGATCGCCGCCGGGGTCACCACCAATCAGATAATGCACTCCTCCGTGGGGCCCAATCTCGGGCGTATAGGGGACTCCTTCGGAGACGTGGCGGAAGGCGTCGATGTTGGGCTGGGAGAGGAGGGTGAGGACGGTGGTCCAGTTGGCGTAGCGCTGGTTCATGGCTGGGCCGATGTCTCTCTTGAGACCACGAGGGTTGTAACCAAGGCCGCCGAGAGGGCCGGCAGGCACTCCCTCAAGACCGCCGACGGGTCCGAGGTTGACGGTCATGTTGGCAAAGGGGCCAGTGGTGACATAGCCGCCTCCGAGACCGGCGGGCAGCGGGATGTTACCGCCGCCGACGCCGGGAGGAGGGACGATGACGGGACCCTCGTGAGGGATGTACTGTCCGTTGCCGCCCAAGCTGTAAGGGTCGCCGTTGAAGAGGGGGGAGTCTTGAGGGGCCGACGAGTACTTGGGCCAGTCCCAGTAGGGCTGAGACCCGTTGTAGCCACACTCGTCGCGGAGAGCCTTCTCGTACTGGTAGACAAACCAGCGGTGCCAGGGCTGGAAGTTGCCGCTGAAGTGGATGTTGAGGGTCTGCTGGATGTGGGTCACGACAAAGTCATCGAACCGAGACTTTGCTCCCGGCGCGACACTGGCGGGCGTGCGAGGCGGCAGGGCCTGGAGGCACTTGACAGCGTTGACATAGGCGAGACGCTCCGAGGTGGAGAGAGAGCCACTGTTTTGGTTGGTTGGTTGGTCAGTTGTTTGATGAACGGGCATGTGCTGAAGAACAAAAGATGATGAACTTACTACTCCCGACGGAACCGCAACGTGCTCACGGTGCAAGACGGGGTGAGCCCGCGCTTGCGCATCTTGCGCTCATTGACGGTGACCTCCTCGATGATTTTCGCCCTGGCATCCTCGAGCAGCGCAGTGAGCTGCGATGGCTCCTCAGGCGCGAGGTCGTTGACCGGGGTGTCTCTGGCCTGTGGGACGACATGCCCCTGAACGGACACGGCTGCCAGGAGGACAGATCCGAGAATGTTGGCGGCCTTCATATTGGCTGATGGGTGATGAGAAAAGGATGAGCGGTCGTCAAGGGGGAAATTGGAGCGCTGTCACGTTTTCTGTCAGGGTGAGGAAGGGGGAGAGCGCCATCATAAATACCACCGGCCGAGGGAGGATTTGTAACAACACGTCTGAACCCGGCGGAGCGATACTGGCACGCTCCCGTCGAGTTCGAACCTAAAGCGTGGTTCGAGTGTTCAATAGACTCAAATGCCGAGTGAAGGCTACTGCATGGCATTCTGCATACTGCATAGTGTCGTTGAAATGGTCCATTTCCCCTTCATGATGCCTCCCTCACGATTCCCTGCCCGTGGTTCTGGATCTGGCCATCAGCCAATGGCGACTAGCACGAGTTCCATTCCCGCCAGGATCAGACAGACAAGACAAGGGTTGTTGTCAATTCCCAAATCCCCGGGATCCATTCAGCGGTCCTCCACTCTGAACCCTTGTTGTTCCCCGGCCATGGATCGGTTCTGCGAAAGAAGAAAGCAACAAAAGCGGGAACAGACCATCATCAAACTTCGTATTTACCGCGTGCGCTCATCCCTTCAATGTTGCCAGCACGTGGTGAAGAGTCAATGCAAAGTAAAGACAAGCGAGGTCTGAAAGATGCCAGCACCTTTTACACAGGACCCGAGGCCGGCACTTCGTTTGGGATTCTTTCCAGATGCGTGTAAGAATCCAAACTGTCGGATAATTTAGCGGAGGTCAGAAGGTTGGAACAGCAAGGGCGGTAGTGGTTGGCGTCTGCACTACTGCAGACTCTTATTCCCGTCACACCCACTATGGGATTCCATCCTAGTGCTCTCCGCTCAACAACCGGTACTGGCGTCCGGTCCAATCGGAGGGCATTTACTCCCGGAAAGGGGCGACCGTGTGGAGAGGCGAAGGACGGAAAGGCGGCGAGTCCCTAGCCCAATCGTAGTGTAATTCAACGGGCTAAGTACCCAGTCAAGACCTGATAAGATGACGGTAATCAACGTTGTTTGCGAGGCAGAAAGTCAGCATGTCGACCTTTATTCTGGGAGTTGCAGCTCCTACACTGGATAACGTAGGTAGTACCTAGGCAGATTCTATCTACGGGAACAAACAAAAAGAGCAAGTCAACATTGCCCCTTGACGCCTCCGAATAGGTACGGTATGACCTCAGGACAAAGTGTCGGTGTAAAATCACCTACACCGCGTCGAGTTCAGTGCCGGGCAGCATCCAAATCCCGACCACCACGCTAGATATACATACTATACTAGGTATACCAGACTCTGCGAACTTCACTCCGAAAGGAATGAACAAGCGTCGGCCGAGTTGTACACTACACACCAAGTGGAAGGGTGGACCTTGGATCGGCAGTCTCGTTTATATCATCCAGTTCAGGAAAGAGAACAGCAGAAGAAGAAACATAAACCCGGTCGGCGAACGGTGCCATGGCCCCGGGTCCATCTTGGCGCTGCAAGCAAAGAAGAGGGATCGCAAGTCCCCCGCACTACTTACGTGTATGGTGTAGTGAGTTTGATTGTCGTGTTCGGCCCGGGTCCTGTTCCGGCGTCCCGGGTCTCATAAAGAGAATCCCTTATCAAATCTCTTCTCTTCCGGTCCCTCGAATGAAAAGAACACAAGTTCTAGGTGGTTATGTTTGGATACCTACGTGAGGAGAGTGCGAGAGGAGCAAGGCGACAGGCATTCCGGGGAGGTGCTGAAGATGATGACGGGGAAGGAAATGATTGACAGCGGGGATGATGCCCAACAGGCCATGTCAATAATAATAAGGTTTCAATTTCTTTTCTTTTGCGTGACGACGTTCATGCTGTCTCAGATCATCTCTGCCTTGCATGTTCTTATTCCCTGTCGGCCCCAGTTTGTGAGATGTTACAAAAACCTTCTTGGAGCCTGTTTCCCATTCCCTCGGGTCCAGACATTGTCGATCGTTTTTTATATCCATGTCCACTGGAACTTCACTTCATACACCATGGCGAGCAACGACATCCCGCTCCCGCCCGACGAAAACAGGGGCCCCGAGATCCTCGCCATATGCGGTACTCTGGTAGCCCTCTCTGTCATTATTGTAGCCTTGAGGATATGGGTCCGGGCCCGCATGATTGGACATGTCGGTGTCGACGACTGGACCATCATTGCTGCCACGGTATGTGTTTTCTTTGTGTTTCAACGCCCAATCATGTTGACCTGTGCTGTTACCTAACCCTGATACCAGACGGTCGTCTTTGTGGAGATGATGATCATCATCCCGCAGGTTCACTACGGAGCAGGACGACATGTCCAACACATCAAGCCTGCTTCCAACGTCACCAAGGGTCTTCATCTTAACTTTGTCACCCAACCGCTATGCCTCATCGCTCTTTGTCTGACCAAGGTAAGCGTGGGCTTCTTCCTGCTCCGCTTAACGCCGTCCAAGAGGTTCCGAAGATTTGTGATTGGCATGATCATCTTCACTGTCCTCTCTGCGACCGGCAACTTCTGTATGTTTACCTTCCGCCCTCTTCCTTTCGGACTTTGACATGTAAATGTACTTACAACCAGTCAAGTAACTGTTTTCTTTCAATGCCAGCCCCTCGCCTTCACCTGGGGTGGTGTCAGCGAAGGGAAATGCATGCCTCCTGAAAATCTCAAGTTCGCCGCCTTCTTCAACTCATCCGTCGCCGTCCTGAGCGATGTCATCTTTGCTCTTTTGCCTATCCCCATGCTGTGGAAGGTACAGCTCAACTGGAGGGTCAAGAGTGCCGTGGCCGCCATTCTAGCCTTGGGTGTCTTCGCTGCTGTTGCCGCCATTGTCAAGATTACGTTTTTGGGTTCCTACGGAAAGCACGGAGATTTCTTGTGGGACTCTGCCGATCTTACCATCTGGTATGTACCTTAGCATGACCGCAGAGACCCATCATCCTTTTGGACCTTACCCGCTGACCATCTCCTCCGCGTGTCCAGGACAACTATCGAGATTTGCACCGCCATCATCGCCGCCAGCTTCCCATGCCTCAAGCCCCTCTTCAAGACGCTCTTCGACGGCACTTCGGCCCGCGCCGGTGGCTACGGCTCCAACTACAAGGGCTACGTCCGCGACACGGGCGATGCGTCCAAGTCCGGCAACCGAAATACACTCCGGTCGAAGGGCATCGTCACCATAACCGCGGGGGGGGACGACACCGATTTTGAGCTGTATGGTGGTCAAAAGTTCGCGTCAGATGTCAAGGCTGGCAATGTTTCGAGCACAAGCATGGGGTCGGAGGAGAGTATCCTCAAGGAAAGTGTCAGGGCTGATGGCATCACCAAGACGACATCGGTGTGTGTGTCGAGCATGAGGGATGAGGAGACGGGTAGGTGAGCATGAGGCCCCGAAGGATACCTAGGCAGCTAGGTACTCAAGATGGTGACAGCGCAAGATGGAGATTCGACACAACTTTTAATTATCTACACTCCATGAGAGCTTGTTTCCTTTGTATATACATAGAAAAGAAAATAGAAGTGGCGACATTGCTTGGTAGATGGAGCCAGTCACCATACCCATCAGTTCCCACAAGGTGCCATTCCATCTCTTGACCAAGGCAATTATGTGACCACACAAGCAGTCGTTTGAACGTCATCATTCATATCTACACCCAAAGTCTTTGTTTACCTTTGTTCAGGAGTAATCAGGGGCAATAAGGGGGGGGGTCACACAAAACAATCATCAATCATCAACAAACAACCTCATCATGCACAATATTTTAGGGAAACAAGCAAAAATCAAATTTCGTAACTCGATCGATCTCAAAAACCGAAAAAAACCAAAAAAAGTGAAAAGAGTATCTTTTTCAAACCGGAAAGACCAGAAATCCAAAGAAGACTCAAAAGAAGAAACCACCACTTCAAATCCCCACACCCATTCATTCATCAACCCAAACCAATCCCCCTTCCCTCCCCTCAAGGTCCTCGGTAACATGAAAAGCGGAGCACAAAAGAAAACAAAAAGATCATCATCATCCATGCCCCCTTTTCAATCCCTTCCCTTTCCCCCTCCCCCTCTCCACCCCTTCAGACTTGTATGCGGCCCCCCAGAAGAGCAGTAGCCAGTTTCTTAGTGAAAAGAAACTTAGTAGCAGAACTGCCAGTTGGTGCGGAAGATGACATGAAGGCTGCCGTCGAAAGCGTCCACCTGTGGAAGAAATGGTCGGCGTTAATGGCCCTCGTAATTAGCCCTTCTGTTCTCTTTTTCTCTAATGTATTGCATGATGATGATGATGGTGATGATGATGATGGTGGTGGTGGATTAATGATGTGAGGAGGATGAATGTGTGGGTATCTAGTAGGCAGTGTTGTGTGATATGTGTGGTTTTTTCTCTCTCTCTCTCCCCGGAGCCGAAGGACCTTGTTCTCTGTTTTCTTCTTCTTCTTCTTTCTTTCCCCCTTGGAGATGGTAATGGTCATGGTAGAAAAGTGTGTGTGTGTGTGATGTGGGTGGGTAGTAGAGCAGGCCAACTCAGGCGCTTGACGTGGGAACGCAACGGCGCCACTTGAGCGCGAGCTTTTGGGGAGCACTAACAGTCATGGTTCCGAAGTAGGGGGTCGCGAGAGGAGTAATGCGGATCTCCGAGTTGACGTTGAGGATGGCGGTGGTCTTGCCGCAGGCGGAGAAGGCCTCGACACCGACGCCGGCGAGCATGTTGTAGTTGTCCTCGTAGGGGGCGATGAGGTTCTTCTGGAAGACGACCTCCTGGCGCGGGTCGCCGGAGAAGGTGTACCCGGCGCGGACGGTACCGGTCTGGCCCTGGGCGAGGGAAGCATAACCGGTGAAGCGGGTCTCGACGACGGAGAACCTAGGAGGGGGGGAGGCATCAGACGTTAGTAAAGATCATGGCTTTTTGTGCTGGCAGGGAAAGATGTCTTTTGGGTCAAGTGGTAGACTTGACTCACTGGTATCCCGAGGGGAATTGCAAGTTGATGCTGATGCGGCAGTTCTTGCGGCTGTCGGTGGCGGGCTTGGTGCCAGGGCCGGCAGAGACAATGTACTTGTCAAAGGCAACATCGAAGATGGTGCCAGTGGCATCAACGTTGACAAAGGCGTGGCCAGCAGGGCAGCCAGTACCGATGGCAGTGACACCGAGGATCTTGATGTCGCTGGCCTCGGGGACCTGGGGAGTGATCAAGGTCTGGCGCTCAATGACGGCGGCCGAGGCGGCACCAGCAAGGAAGAGGGCGGAGAAACGCATGTTGAAGGTAAGGTACTGAAAGCTAAAGCTTAAAGATGTTTGTGTGGAGTGAAGAGTGAAGTGGTGAAGGTGAGATGAGAAGTGAGGATGAGGATGAGGAATTTTGAATCTCCAAGTCGGGATGATCAGGAGTCTTTTATACACAATTTCTCTGGATGACCTTCTTCTTCTTCTTCTTCTTCTTCGTTTGACTACTACCTGGTATTCCCAAGCCCTGCAGAGCTAGGTGTTGATGCTCTAGCTCGAGGGCGAGGACCAAAGCAGACAACGGACCTCGTCTCCGAGCCTTGCCCGTGTCGCCATTCCCATTCTGGCCGTCGACGAGACTGGCTTCCACTGCCCACCGGGGGCTTCCTCGCGGCCGAGTATCACGTCACAATCAATACTGCGACCCCCGCCTGCCTAGTCTCGTGGTGCCGTGATATCGACCAAACTCACCACGGTGGACTTTGTAGCTCAGAATAGTGTCATGGTCAAAATAAGGTTGATTAAAAGGGAAGATCCATGTGAGCTCGGGAGCGTCAAGTCCCGCTGATGGCACAGCAATCTACCCCAGAATAGCTTACAAGTCTCGCTTCCCGGTTTCCAAGTGCCCAGCGTCGACCGTGCTGTTATTTTTGTCGACTTTTTCATCAAAATTTAATATATGCTCACGTCTTGGTGGACTGGTTAACCAGGTGGCTGGGCAGTGTCAGTTGTCTGTCAAACCCACGGTTGTAGAACCAAGTAGTAGCCCTTGCGGCGAAGGGTATCCGCTTGCACCGTTGGACTGGTCGTCGAGGTACGAAGCAACCTGATATTGTTACGGTGCTGTTGTGCCTGGCGCCTCGCAGGACGCCCATGTGTGTGTTGCTAGCTGTCTTTGAAACCAACCATTGGCGCGCGAGCTCTTGTGTAGGTAGTTGCCCAAGGTGCCTTACTTAGTAAGGCATGGTTGCTCTGGACATCCAGCAACGTTCGCACTTTGGTAGTCGGTCCGCATAACACGGATGTCCCCATCCGGGTGATTCAAGAAGGTCAACCAGTAGACACTAGTCTGCGGTTTGAAATTGCCTAGGCGACATCAGTGCAATCGTGATGCTGGACCCGGACGTTGAATCGCCAAGGGTCTTGGCCAGATGCCGCGTGTTGGTTCAAGGGTCATGTAAGGGAACTCGCGATGTCACCGTCACGACATGCTCGTCACCACATTGGCTGGCCCTATCCGGTACCGAGAGAGCCACAATATCGGCCTCGGAAGACCACCCACCATCGGAGAATTGGGAATCTAGATGAAAAGGTTAAACTTGTGTGGGGAAAACGGGTTTTTCACACTCACTCTGTTCTCCCCCTTTTTTTCTGTTTTGTTTTCCGACGACGTTGAGGCAATTCGCAGAGCCGCTCAAACCCGGGAAAACCACGGGTTGATGTCAGCCCAGGGAAAATAAATCAACTGCATGTGAAGGGGGGGAAGGGTTGGTGGTTCGTGGTATCATCGCTACCTGTTCTGCAGGGTTCAGTGTCGATGTTTTCATCTACGGATAAAGTCGAACGTGCTCTTGGCGCCTGATTTTGGTTGTTTCTCCCCGCAAAATTCTTGCCTTGTGCATTCGCCTACTATTTCCAACAAAGGGGGCAATCCGGGACAGGTCACGGTGCCATTTGCCGTCTAATTCTGTCTGCAGGTCGCACCCAACCTGGGTCTGCTTCTCGTCCATGTGAACATCAGGTGTTGTTTCTGGTCGAGAGAGCCTCAAGTTTTGTTTGCCCCAAGCATACCAAGCCGTCAGGGCGAATTTCCTGAAGCCGACATACCCGCCCGAGCTCTTTGCGCAGGACCTCAATATTGACTTGATTCTGCGTTCTTTTCCGTTTGCTATTCTTGAAAAGCCACGAGGCGATTGACCTGCCAAAACTGTATAAACATATTAACGGCACTACGACGGGGACAGCAGGTACTCCACAATCTCCGCAAACTCCCTGCCGTATTGTAGCTTCTCTCGCCAACGCAGTGGTATCGCCTCGGCCCCGTCACGGGCCCCCAGCAGACCTCCTGCAATGGCGCCGTTGGTATCCGTGTCCCGTCCTATTCTCACAACATCGACGAGTATGTCCTCCAACGACCTCGGGTCGAACAGGGCAGCCACGCCAAGCTTGAGAGACTCGAGCACATATCCCGACGCTCCCCGCGGGATCTCCTCTCGAAAGTTCCTTGCGCTTCTCGGTCCATTGAGTGCGAAATCATCCAGCTTCACTCTGTGTCTGCCGCCTTCCATTGTTCTCTGCACTTTACCCACCGCGCTCTCAATCCGCCCCCCTCCCCTCCCCTCCCTCTTCTCCTTCTCCCCAACCCCCTTCAACACCTCCATCCCGGCCTGCCACGCCTCGTCGGCTTTCTTCCCTTCCACCAAAGCTCTCACCATAGCATTATACGCCACGCAGCTAACAACACAGCAGCTATCATCATGCGTAACCGCCGAAATCGCCATGCTCTCCTCCACCATCTTGTCTCCATCCCTCTGAAACAACCCCGTAGGCACACACCTCATCAAACTCCCATTCCCCGCCCTCCCCTCCCCCGCACCCGACTTCTTCACATCCCCGTACGCCTTGAACGTCATGATCCCCTGCGCCGTAGCCCCCCCAACATCCTTTGGTTTCCTCCCCTTGACCCTCCCCGGCCACTCCCTCCCCTCAAACCAGTCAACAAAATACCACGCCGCCCTCTCCACCACCCCCTCCCCCTTTTGCTTCTTGCCGCTCTTCCTCGCCTCGTCATAGTAACCAAGCAGCACCGCCCTCGTGAGGTCGGTATCATCCGTCGCATCCCCCGCCTTCCACCCAAAGTGCCCTCCCCCGACGATGTCCCGCAGGGGGGAGGGAAACCGCCGCTGTATCTCCTCCCAAGACATAAACTCCAGCGTCGCGCCCAGGCTGTCGCCCGCGTGGACGCCCAGGAGCGCACCCAGCACGCGGGAGGGGTCTCTCTTGTCGTCTGGCTGTTGTGCGGTTGACATGATGATGTTCAGAGTGGATCACGACGGAGATAATCTGCTTGTGGTGGTGATCGACAAAGGTAACGGAGATAACAAAAACAAAAAAAAAGCGAAGATAAGGTGGTGTTGATCAACAGTGACGGAAGGTGTGGTTCCGTGTATGAAAAGGGAAAGAGAATTAGGGGTCCAAAGGGTTGAAGCGGGGTTATATACCTCTAGGTAGGTACACTAGGAATCCAGCTTGGTTGCGTGTGGTTGCCTCACGTCAAGCAAAGCCTCAGGCACTGCTCCCCCCCCCCCCACCGAGCTGAACATTTGGACTCGCAAAGCATACCCTCGGAAAAGCTGTTGATTTGCATTTGTCATTACGTTATCATGATTTTCATAAAAAAGAGAAAGAGAAGTGCTGGCTAAGGTACCTATGCAATCGTCTACACCAATCTGGCCTCAGTTAAACACAGCCTCTCCGCCCTCTTCGACTTCACTCAACTTGAGGGCCTCGGATACATCATTCACAAAGTGATCCTCTCCACCTGCCAACTCGACAATCCCACTACGAATCAGGGCCTTGCCCACCTTGGAATCCCGCGATGGCACCCGACTGAAGAAGATCCTGACGCCCCTCTGGCGGTAATCTCTGACAATCTCCTCCAAGACCTGCGCGCCGCTCCCATCCAGGCCCGTGACGCCGTGAATGTCAAAAATGATATTTCTGTTGGAGTCTTCCCTGCGCAGCCTCGGCAGAGCAGGGTGGGCCATGCTAGTCCCGTACAGCTCCAACCGTCGTAGTCTGGTCTTGAGTTCACCCGTGTTGGCAAAGGTCAAAGGCTCTGGAATCTTGACGATCAGACATCCCTCAATGAACTCGAGCCTGTCGGGATTGGCCTCGGCGTTCTCAAACCGGTTGGTGCCCGGGATGCGACCCAGGATCTGGATGCGTGGGCGCGTAGCATGCCGGATGACTTGCAGGAGTGACAAAAAGACACCAATGGCCATGCCGAGCGTCAGGCTAAAGAAGATGGTGGTGAGCAGGATGGTAAGCATGAGGCCCAGCTCGTTCCATGCGTGAATCTTGAGGAAGAAGGAGATGTCGTGAGGGCACTCCTCGATCAGCGACCAGGCAACAACCGAGATCAGGGACGACAGTACTGGTTTCTGCGCAAGATGGTCAGCAACTTGTCACATTGAATCAATCATTCGTGAGGGCACGGACCGGAAGATAGTAGAGGTAAGGCAGGCAAAAGGAAATGCAGAGCAGCGTCAGCCCGCTCAGGATGATGGACGACATGGGCGTTCTCCCGCCAGTCGACCGGTTCACCTTGCTCCTGCCATAGCCGCCAAACCCAGGCAAGCTCATGAAGCACCCGCCAACAATATTGGCGACGCCCAACGCCACGAGCTCCCGGTTCGGACTGAGCTGAATCCCAGCAAACGATGCTCCACCAAGACTCTTGGCGGCGACAGACGACTCGAAGAAGCCCAGCAGAGCAATCAGGAAGGCGGTGCTGGTGGCTTCGCGGATGTACACCATGTTGGACCACTTGAATGGCCAGCGGAAGGTGAACGAGTGCCCGCTTGCCGCCTCGACCTTGCCCAGGACAGCAACACCAGCCTTGTCCCATTCGAAATAATACGTCAAGAATGCCGAAAGAACCACCACCAGGAACCGATCAGGGATGTAGGCCACCCCCGGATATCTCGGCTGCAACCGCCTCTTGATCTCCCGGCAGACCATAATCACAACAAAGCTCGTGGCCGCCACAGTAAACGTCAGCGTGTGCGCCTTGTCCAAGTTCGCAAAGATGAACCGCAGCTTGTCAACACTGCTCGCATGTCCCACATGCGCCTGCTCGGCCAGCTTCTGCAACCCCAACTCGGGGATGAGCTGGTCAACCGCAATCACGGCACCAATGGCGCTGATGAAGCCCCTCAGGAACGGCCTCGACAAGACGCTATCCAAAAACCCAAGCCTCGCCACACCAGCAACCAGCACCATGGCACCCGCCAAGCCAGAAATTATACCACAAATCCTCGCGTGCAGAATCGCATCGTTATCCCCCCCTTCCCCCTTGTCCACACTCCCCTTGATCACCGTGCCCACCAGCAGCGACCCCGCCGCCTCGGGCCCAATAATCATGGCCGGGCAGCTCCCCAACAGCGCGTAGATCAGCGGGTTGAAGACAAACGAGTACAGCCCATTGATGGGCGGCACATGAGCCAGGTTGTCCGCCAGCGACAGCGCCATGGGCACGTACATGCCCGCCACCGTCAGCGCGGCCACAAAGTCGCCCTTGAAGTAGCTCCAGTTGTACTCCTTGGCCCAGACCAGCACCGGCAGGTAATACGACATGTACATGAGCGCATTGTCCCGGATGCCGTGCTGCTCGGCAAGATCCCTACTCGTGCTCATCTTTTTGCTGCGCATCCGGGCCGCCCATGTTTTTGGTCTTCGCCGACGCTGTTCATTTTGTCCTTCTGCGACGGAGGCACCCGTCGCCGGCTCAGCTTCGCTTTCAGATTGCGCCGGGCTGTCTCTGCCGCTACCGCTGCCACCACCGAGGAATGACCGGGGACTGGTCGGGCGAGGGGAGAAGGTGCCGTGGTCGCAAGGGCCGTCGTGGACGTGTTCGTGCTCCCTAAAGTCGAGGGCCGAGTCGAGGAGGGAGGTCGCTTCGGTGGGGTTCGCGCGGCTCGGGCCGGCCGAGTGTCTACGGTCAAAGTAACCGGGCTGGTCGGGGGAGGAGGACAGGCCCGACTCGATGGATCCATACGACCCGGCTGTGATGCTTTGACGCAGGCCGCTCGGGTTCGTGGGCGCGTGGGGATTGCCCGCCGCCATGTTTGTCCGTCTGTCGACTATGCACAGAGCGAAAAGGCGGGGATAGGGGAGAGAGCGGGTTGATTGAGTGTTATTGTGCCATCAATTACCTGTTCTTGTCAAAGTTGTCGGCGGATGTGGGACAGAGGAGTGGAGGAGCGGTCAGGGTGCTGCTTGGGACAGCGGAACCGTCCCCGCGGAGAGAGTCTAGGCCAAACGTAATAGCGTCTCGAAAAATGCAACGAGGCTTTCCAGAAAGAGGCGAGGCAGCTTGGCCACCGAGCAGCGCGCGTGAGGTCTCTCTCTCACTATGCGTTTATCCAGTGTTGAAAACAACCCCGCAGTGGTTGGTGGTTTCAAGTTGCGCAGCCAATCAAATGAAAAGGATTTGCCAATTACCAAGGCCCCATTACGCATTACGCATTACGCCCTCTAATATGATATCATACCTATCATACAATAAACACACTCAACCGGCTGCCCATCAGCTCGCTCTTGGGCAACTGAACATCCTTCTTGTCAAAGTCGTGCAGCAGCAGCCAGCAAATCATCCTAAACACCAGCGCAAACCAGATCGTGTTCCTCCTCACTTCTGTATTCGTCAGCCCGTGCTTCCTCCACGTCTCGGCCCTGCTCGGTGTCGGGGGCAATCTGCCATTGCTAAACGTCCCCGTTGCCCTTCTCGAGTTTATCCCCAGCGTCGGCGCCCTAGGTGACGAGTGCGTCGTGGTGTTGCCGTCTTCGCTCATGGTCCCCATTGTCTGCGCCGTTGTCGTCTGCTGCAGTCCCACCAGACCGAGCCCGTCGTACCCGGGCTCGGAGTAGTGAATGTCCTTGGAGGCCTGGGCGGCCTCCTGATCATAGTGCTGGTTTGTCTCGTCAAGACTAACTGCCCTGATGCGAATGTCGTCAAAGTAATGCTTGATAAGAGCCGCCTCGCGCTTCTCGTGTGGTGTCTTGAGCAGGTCGTCAAAAGAAACCTCACCTGTTGCGCCGTCGTCGGTTGTGATCGGTGGAAATAGAGGGGGCTGTGCTGGTGTGCCCGGTGCTGACGCCGGTGTTGGAAAGTGTATTGGTCTCCCGGCAGGCGGCGGGGCTGCGGCTGTTGGGCTGTATTCGGCCCAGTCAATGTCTCGCTGAGATGTGTTGATTGCTAGCAGGACTTCCTGGACATGGCGGCGGAGGACGTCGAGCACAACATCCTTGGACGTCTTGTTCAAGATGCTATCGCCGACCTCATCAATGGCATCGTGCAAGTCATTGAGGCATTTGGGCGAGTATTCCCCATCGCGGCGCGGAAGTTCCTCTTCCAGATCACTGGCGAGTCTGTCAATGTTGGCGAGCTCCGTCGGGGGTGTGTACTTGGGCCCCAGATCGGTGTTGATCTCGACGTTCAGCCTCTTTCGAAACTCGCTCAGCAGGCGCCGGGGCGAAAAGGCCTGTTTGTTGAGAGGAAATGCCACCGGGTTGGGAAGGTAAGTGAAGGGCCGGTCCTTGATGTGGAAGGGCCTTGCCAGCATGGCCATGACTTCAAAGACAACGGGAAACAGATGGACGTGTTTCTTGGTGTCGTCCGAATAGCACTGCGTGGTGTACTCGTTGCACCGGATCAGGTTCAGCGTCTCGGCGATCTCGGTGCGGCTCCCCAGCTGCAGCGTCTTGAGATCCTTTTGCTCCGTGATGGGGGCTTTCCAGTTTCTGTCGTCCTTTTTGTCCCGATAAAAGGTCGGGACGTTTCCGAAACTGAGCTCTTTGACTTCGGTCGTCGGAATCACCCTGTTCTTCTCGAACCTGGGCCAGCCGGGCTTCTCAAACGTAAAGACCAGGCCAAAGTCGTGCACCCTGTTCCCGAGCACACTGTACCCATTCCCCTCGGCGCGGTACTTGTTATTGTCCCGGTCAAACTCCTTCCAGTAGATGCCCAGCACCGCGCAGAGCTCAATAATGTGACAGATGGCCGTCGTCGCGTACGGCCTCTTCACGGCCGGATGCTTATCAAAGCTCCTCCTCATGGGCTGAATAGCCACCGCCAACGTCACAGGCCCCTTGTAGGGAAGGTTGATGGGCGCGCCATGTTCACTCGCAAACTTCCTCCACTCGCCAGCCTCCCACTGCTTCGAGTCCCTCTCCATCATCTGCGCCGCCTCGATAACCAGAATCCACGTCGCCAGCTCATTCTTGTGCGTGTGGACGCGCTCCCTCAGATCGTTGGTCGGCAGCTCAACCCTGGTCTTTTCGCAGCTCTCCCGCGTGCCGTCCACATACCAAATCTCCTTGTCGTCGATGGGTCCCCGCGTGTTGTCGCTGGCGGCCATAAAGATGATGGGCGCCTCGTAGTGGACCTCGCCCCGGAACCACCTGAAGCTGATTTTGGCGTGTTCTGCCCATTTCCCAAGCACCTCTTTGTCGCGAATCGACAACCCATTGATCCTCCCAATGACGGCTTGGACATACTGCAGTACCACGCCAAGCAGCGCGAAAAGTGAGATGACAAGCGCGGCAATGGCCACCCGTTCCTCCACAGTCAGATCGTTGTCACCCATCTCTGGCTCAAGCTCCCGGTGGACTAGTGCCGTGGTTTGGCGGGTTTGTCATGGAGTGAGCAGTTCCAACTTTGACGAGGCTGCGAGTGGTGAGGGGGTGAAGCGCGTACTCGGCGGCTGAGCAGTCTAGTTGTCTTGTAACATGCAGCCACTCGCCTGTCTCACTTGGGATTCGCGGCGAAAGTTTGGGCAAATGGCATTTCAAGATGCTGAAGAGGCTGTGCCGCTGCGCTGCATCTTCAATGACACGGTGACCCACAGTTGACCTCGGAGTAGGTATAAGAGAGACATCGTGGAATACTAATAGTACTAGCCAGAAAAATACCCCTATGACGAGGTGTTACAATTTATGGGTATACTATATATAACAGACAAACTCCTGCCAGCTTGGCCACATCATCGCTAGTCGTGACCGCCATTAAACAATGCAAAAGTCCAAAAGGAACATACCATTCCAAACATGGCAAGATAAAACTCCATCACCCAAACGCCTTGCTCATCTCCTCGCCCTCGACAGGCGTCACCGAAAGCTCAATAAGCTCTCGAGCAAGCTCAGCCGTCGCAGGGTCGATGCCAGCCTCCAAAACCAATTCTTCTTCCGCAAAGCAAAGTCTGGCAAGCATGAGGAGGTATCGCTGCGACCCTCCGTGCGAAGCTGACAGTTTGGCCCCCATCTGGACGACATCTGCTGTGCGTGGGTGCGTGACCAGCGTGTGGAGCAGCAGAATTGCTCGTGCAATAAATCGGGGCAGCAAGACTGCAAGCTTCTGCTCCTCATCCCCTTCGCCATCAACATCCGCGGCTTCGGCATTGTTCGTAGAGCCACTTGTGCCCTTTACAGTAGAAGGCCCGCTTTGAGTCGTGGCTGGCAACCCCCCATCCAAATCATACAGTCGGTCAATAGCCCAGCACAACACTGTGACAAGACGCGGGATGGTAACTTCGCTCTTGGCCACCTGCACCATGCCATATGGGCTGGCTGTAAAGACCACCAGCGTCCGCAACGTCGCGGTCCGCACCTCCAGCTCTTTGACAGACCCTTTGGGTGCCCACCGTGGGGACTCGTTTAGGAACAATGACACAGCCTTGATGGTCTCCTTGGAGACCTGAGCCAAGTCCCTTACTTTGGCCCGAGTGGTTGATGTCGCTGACACCGGGCTTGGGATGGGCCCCACGCTGTCGGGCAGAACCGACGTCCACAGCAGCGAAAGCATCCCGTACCAGTCTCGTTCAGGATGTTTGACCGAAAGCATACGGAGAACAAACTCAGGCTCGACCGTGCGCCAAAACTGAACGAGAGGCGAGTACTTCGTCGCATCTCCAGTCCCCCCAGCCCCGGCCAGATCATATGATGGTGCAGCGCATCCCAGCGCAGCAAGGTACAGCACAGAGAGGCACTGGGTGACGTCAATATCAAGACTCAACTGTCGGATGGCAGGGTCGGCGTGATTGGACAAGTCTCCATCAGGGCTGTGGTGCCGCTGGAGTGCAATTAGCTGACACGTTGTTGTACACACCGGGACGAGAGACGCTATGATGCGTGGCGCCACCACCACGGCGTTCAGATCAAGCGTGTAAAGCACCAACGATGCCAAATAGTAAATGGGGGCGTGGTAGCGCTCTGAAAGACAGCGCTGCCACAAGTCAATCACAAGCTCGGCAAAGTCGGCCAGCAGCCAAAGCGGCTCCTTGGGATCACCCAGCCGAGACAGCTTCTGGAAGATGATGGTGGAGAAAGTCTGACTGGGATCGGAAGGAAAGGTAAACCTTGAAAAGAGATCGAATGTCGGAGGCTGGTCGCGAAGGGCGCTGTGGTCGAGGACCAGGCGCAAGAACTAGAGAGAGATACACAAGTGAGCCAATATGTCACAAGAAGGGGAGTGACGACAACCAACTTACGTCGTACGGAAGAGCATTCGTAGTTGTTATGATGGTCGCAGGTGGCATCGCTTCACGGACATTTCCGCGATCTGCTCCCACTTCGTTCTCATCCACCTCGAGGCCATGTTTCGGGCTGTCAAAGACATGACCCCGCTTCCTCTTGCCAGCTTTGGTAGGTGTACGTTCGGTAACAGCTTGGATGGCAGCAACCGCATCTTTCTTCCGCGAGCTTTTGCTAGGGCTTGATACAACCTCCACATCGTTGAACCCGTCGGCCTGACCCCAAAATTTGTTCTTTTTCGGTGTGGTGGCGCCGTCCTTTTTCCTGCTCTTGCCCCGGCCCAGGCCCTCTCTAAGGTCCTGACGGGCAAACTGAAGCTCGGTGGTGACGTTGCGAGTCTTTGCGCGGTAGTTGTCCAGTTCCCGCTCGTGCCTTGCAACCGTCTCCTCGTGTAGTTTCTTCAAGCGTGCAACCTCGGAGTCCCGGTCGGTTTGTACCTTGTCGTATTTTGATCGGATGATGAGGGCCTCCCCTCGAGCCGTTGCAAGCTCGGACTGGGCAGCAGCGAGCTGGGATTGGAGCTGGGCGATAATGTCACCCTGTGGTCCTGGCCCTGGCCCTGCGGGCTGGGCTGGCTGAGACGGCTGTAGCGCGTATGGCCTTTGGACGGCAGAAACAGGCGGGCGTGCGAACTGGGAGTGAGTCGGAACATGTTGTGGACGTGGTGGTGGGAGCGGACGGGAGGGCGGGGCAGGTCGCTGAGAGGGAGGTGCGTGGTACGGAATCGGACGAGATGATGGGACTTGAGGGTATTGAGGAGGCGGAGCATAGACTGGCCGGGCTGTAGGCAGCGGTATGTGCTGATTCCATCGCTGGGTGCTGGCGAGATTGGCATTCAGTCGGGCCTGCTGGACGGGAAGCGACTTGTCGGCCCAGGCATTGGTCTGCTTCGGGCCGCCAGGCTCTTCAAAGACGACGGTGTCGTCGAGGTCGTCATCTTCGTCGAGACCATAATTGTCTTGCTGAACGTGCTGGGGTTGCTGGGGCAGGGGCTGAGGTTGAGGTTGCGGTTGCGGGCGCTGGTGTGCAAGAGGTGGGTATATTCGGTTCTGGAGGGGGAGGGGTACCTGTGGTGGTGGTGGTCGTTGTGAGGTCTGGGCCTGTGCCTGGGTCAATTGGATGGCATTCTCCTCCAACTTCTGGAGGTCGCTTTCGTCGATGCTGTCGAGGAAGTCTTCGTCGGAAAAGTCATCATCCATGGTCGTCGGTGGTTCCGTTCAAGGCTATGACTATGCATACCCGTGCCATGCCTCTCGGGCCCGCGCTTGCTCGAGTCTCTATCCGGATGGATGCTGCTGAGGGTCGACGTCACTTGCAATGGAGCAGACCCGACGCGCTTAGAGTTAGAACAACCTACACTAGCTGTGCCGAGCGCGTTTTTGAGTGATTACCTAAGGTAAGCCTATGAGCCCCCACCGTGCCGGCCAAGACGGGCGACGGTAATTGACGTAGCACCCCAGTTCCCGGGCAGGCCTCGAAATTTCCACTCTGGACAAACACCAACGCAAATCCACTTCAGTCCGTCCACCGACTCTACTGCTGCTGCCGTATGTCGCAAAGCGCCTTTGCCTGACTGTGCTAACATCGCCGTCATCGTCGTCGTCGTCGTCGCCGCGCTCCACCGCAAAGAGCTCCTCGCTTCGTCCCATCTGAGCCGTGAGCCTCTGGCCATCTTGCGCCGTCCCGCCTCTGCCGATTCGTCCGATTTTCGAACCCCTCGGGGAGATTGCCTTTTGCTCAGGGCCGAACGCCGCCGCATAGACACCATACCTCGCCCATCATGGCCGGAAGCCAGGGCGTGGGGACCATCGGGTCCGAAACAGACAAAATGCTCGATAGTACGCGCGAACCGGCCGACTTGACAGCGTTAAGCAAGCCAAGCCCCGAAGAGACGGACGCTTCCGCTCCTCCTCCAACGGCAACAGTCTCCGAGTATGAGAAGAAAAAGGCCAACTTCATAGTCAGGACGTTTTGGACCTTTGTGATGATTGCTGGCTTCTTTGCCGCTTTGTTCGCCGGTCACATCTATGTCGTCTTGATCATCACCACCATCCAGATCGTCTCCTTCAAGGAGGTCATCGCCATCGCCCATCTCGGCTCCAGGGCCCGCGACTTGCGCTTCGCAAAGTCCCTGAACTGGTACTGGCTGGCGACTACCATGTACTTTCTGTATGGCGAGAGTGTCGTCTACTATTTCAGACATATCATTCTCGTCGACAAGGTCCTTCAGCCTCTTTCCACACACCACCGCTTCATCAGCTTTTGCATTTACATCTTTGGTAAGTCTTGGGTGAACCAGCTTGATCACTGTCCCTACAGCAGCGCTGACATGACCCCCTAGGTTTCGTGTTCTTCGTCGGCACCTTGAAGACGGGACATTTGAGATTCCAGTTCTCACAGTTCGCCTGGACGCACATGGCTCTGTTTCTCATCAACATCCAGGCCCACTTCATTCTCAACAACATGTTTGAGGGTCTGATTTGGTTCTTTCTGCCGGCCGCCCTCGTCATCACCAATGATATTTTTGCCTACATTTGCGGCATCACCTTTGGGCGCACTCAGCTCATCAAGCTCTCGCCCAAGAAGACGGTCGAAGGTTTCCTTGGTGCTTGGGTCATGACCATGGTCTTTGGCTGGTACCTCAGCAGGATCCTGCTCAGCTCCAACTACTTTATTTGCCCGGCCACCAACCTTGCCACGAGCATTTTGCAGGACATTCACTGCGAGCCCAACCCCGTCTTCATCCCGCGTACCTACACGAGCCCCGAGTTCTTTTTCCTGCCTCCCGGATACACCGTCAGTATCACGGTGGCGCCCATGCAGATCCACACCTTGGTCTGGGCCACGTTTGCGTCCTTGATTGCGCCCTTTGGTGGCTTCTTTGCCTCGGGCCTCAAGCGGTCTTTCAAGATCAAGGACTTTGGCGACTCGATCCCTGGCCACGGTGGCATGACGGACCGCATGGACTGCCAGTTCATCATGGGCATGTTTGCCTTCCTCTACTACCAGACCTTTATCGCCGTCCGAAACTACAACCCGGGTGCCGTGCTGGACATGATGGTGACCGGGCTCGGCATTGATGATCAGGCGCACGTTTTGAAGAGCTTGTTGCACATTTGGGCTAGAGATGGTGTCATTCCTCCAGCGGTAAGTGCACCTCTAGGTTTTTGTGTTTCCGTTTATGAAGAGTCTTGTCTAACGTGTTTGCAATCAGGTCGCTGAGCAAGTTCTGAGCATCTTGGGCGAGAACCTCGCCACGGTGTCTCATCACATGACAGAGTAGACTTGTTCCTCTATTGTACTATATGTGCTCCCGATGGGCGCTTGGGGCGGTTTATCGTTTTATTTGAGGATGCATTTTTTTGTCAGCCAAGCTTAAGCGTCCGTTTGCAATGTGATGATGATATCCAGCCCGAAGAAGAAAAAAAATCATATGTTTATGTCTAACTGGAAAGGCATCAACCGAGTTGCGGACACTTTTTTCAACATTTTGTATGGGCAACTATGTATGGATAGGACAAGTTTCATACAACAAGGCGGCGGAGGGGCACAGCATACTTTTCCCGGTTATAACAGCGACTGTAATCTAACACGGAGCGAACTGCATGGGAGGGAGTACATGGAAGCATGGTTTTATCTTTTTTAGGATGGTTAATTCAACATTGGAGAATATTTGAGCGCGTGTCTTTGTTTTAACTTGGCGCTTGTTGAAGGTGAACAACAGTCGATGACTAAGCAGTAACTGCCTTTCTTCACATCCCCCTTATCATCATCATGGACCTCTACTGAATGAAGTCCAACACCAACAGTGCAATGGACAACCCAGCAGCAGCCAACACCCTTGGCACCCTCGGGGCGGTAACTATCCTCCTCCCTTTTTACCCAACCAACCAACCATTGTGAGCAGAAAAGAAAAAATACTGATACTGAAACAACAGGTCTGCTGGTCCATCCAGCTCCTCCCCCAAATCATCCTCAACCACCGCCGGGGCCACGCCACCGGCCTCCAGCCCTCGATGATGATCCTCTGGGCCTGGGCGGGGGTTCCCCTGGGTGTGTACAACATCGTCTCGGCCTTCAACCTCGCCCTCCAGGTCCAGCCGCAGATCCTCGCCCTTTTGAGCCTGGTCACCTGGGGCCAGTGTCTTCACTACCAGAAACGCTGGACGGTCCTCAAAACGGTGCTTGCGGCGGCGGCCATCGGGGCGGTGATGGCCGGGGTGGAAGTCGGGCTGGTGTTTGCGCTTTGGAGGAGGAGGAGGAGGTGGGCGGTGACGCTCATGGCTGTGCTGTCGGCCCTGCTTCTTGCGCTGGGGGTGCTGAGGCATTATGTGGATATATGGAAGCACAGGACGGTGAGGGGGATATCGTTTTTGTTTGTGGGGATTGATGCTTTGGGGGATGTGTTCTCGCTGGTGTCGGTTGTTTTCCAAGCGGAGCTGGACGTGTTGGGGGTGGTGATTTACGGGACGGAGCTGGTGTTGTGGTTGGGGGTTTTTGTCGCCGGGGGGTGGTATAACCTTTTGCCTAGGCTTCGCGAGAGATGGAGGAGGTTGGTAAGGGGCGGAAAGGAGGGAGAAAGGGGGGAGGAGTTGGAACAGGGGCAGAGAGAAGACAACAACACAGGCAGGGCCACGGGGATGGCTACTTTGCATGATGGAGCGTCGTCAACGTCTGTTTTCCGAACGGCATCAAGGTCGAGGTCGATAGAGACATGAAAAAGGGTGTGGTAGTTAAAAAAAGACATTGATATCGCTTGCTATATACAGGTACATAAGATACATTACAGATTCATTATTGCTCGTTGACAAACAAGCCCGCCATGCCCATACCCGTGCCGATACACATGCTCGTCAGCAGGATCTTCTTGCCGTTCTTTCTGCACTCGCTCAAGCCGGTGACGATTTGTCTCGCACCGGTGGCGCCAAGTGGGTGGCCGAGAGCGATGGCACCACCACGGGGGTTCATCTTGGCCCAGTCGAGGCCGAGCTTGTCCCGGCAGTAGACAGCCATGCTGGCGAAAGCCTCGTTGATCTCGACAACATCAACATCGTTCAAGGTGATGTTGTGCTGGGCGAGCAGCTTGGGGATGGCCACAGTGGGGCCAATGCCCATGATGCGGGGAGCGAGACCGGCGGTGGTCGAGCCGACGTACTTGCCCAAAATGGGCTGGCCGAGCTTGATGGCGGTGCTGCGCTTCATCAACAGGATGGCAGCAGCGCCATCGGTGACCTGAGAGGCATTGCCACCAGTGGTGCAGCCGCCCCATTGAGGGAAGGCAGCGCGAATCTTGCTCAGACCCTCGGCGGTGGTGCCGGGGCGGATGCCCTCGTCCTGGGTCAGAGTGACCGTCTTGGAGTTCCCGTCCTTGTCCTTGACCTGGGTGGTGATGGGCACGATCTCGTCGTCAAACAGACCGGCCTTTTGCGCGCGCTCGGCTCTCTGGAAACTCTCGGCGGCGTACTTGTCCATCATGTCGCGCGTGACACCAAAGTCGGAGCTGACGTTCTCCGAGGTCCAGCCCATGGGCTGCATGCAGTCGACAGCCTCCTGCGAGTGCTTGGTGACCTCCTCATCAAAGGGCTTCTCGAGCGCATCGCCGCCAGCGCTCATGCTCTCGGCTCCCATGGCGATACCAATTTCGATGGATCCGTTCGAGATGGCGTGGGCGATGTCGGCGACGGCCTTGAGGCCCGAAGAGCAGAAGCGGTTGAGCGAGTAGACGGAGCAGGTGTTGGGGTAGCCGGCGGCGAGGGAGGCGGCGCGCAGCTTGTACGAGGCCTTGCCATCGGAAACCTGGACATCACAAACACCATGTCAGCGTTGGCTGTTCCTCAAGACCCTGTGAGGGGACGGACGCGGGTGCGCACATTGCCCAGGCAGATATCTTCGACGAGAGCGGGGTCGAGGTTGCTCCGTTGGTTGACCTCCTTCAGGAGAGCGTACACCATGTACTCGATGGTGGTGTCCTTGAAGCCACCCTTCTTGGCCTTGGCCAGAGGCGTGCGAACGGCGAGGGTGATGACAATGTCGTCGGCATTCTTGGAGGTGCTGTGTTGTTGCGGTTTCGATGGTCAGCGGCTAAACATGAAAGAAAAAAATAACACAGCGGAGCGGCATGTGAAAGGGGAAACTCACATTTGCGACAGGCCGTTGCCGGGGGCAAGGTGCTTGAGGATGGAACCGAGTCTTTCTACCGCCATTTTGAGAGTCTTGAATCTGATCTGGGCTGGGCTGGGCTGGGCTGAGCTGGGCTGGGTGACTGAGGATTGAGGTCGTTCGGGACAGCAAGGGAGAGAGGAACGTCCTGCAGATTATTATATCAACAATGGAAGGCAATGTTGCTGCTGACGGGGTGGCGTGGGGTCACTTTGCCTCGGCATCTTTCGGCGTCTGCGGTTGTTGTCCATCGTCCATGGCTGGCAGTGGCTGGCTCCCGGGTGAAAGCTGGGGGGCGCCGGGGTTCGCGGGGGCAAGGATAGCATTGGGGTAAAGTGACCCGACCCGGCCCATTTGGACCGCTTCCGGGCCACGGCTCAAGAGCTTTTGCGGGGAAACCACTCGCTTCGACAGTGCACCCACCCGCCATCGGCAATTGCTTTCTGATTCGCGTCCACTATAGGTATGTACAAAGCAGAAAACATTTACATAGGTATACTTGGGGGTCGGTCCTCAGGGTCCAGGAACCATCATTTCAAGCCAGCTGATGGAGTTATTCTCAGCCTTATCTCGCACTCCACCATCCACTTGATGTTCATCTTCTCCAGTCCGTGTGCACTCACTTGTACCTTGCATAGGTATCTCGTGCTGAAGGTTCAGATGACAGCCATGACAAGCTCCAGCAGCCCTCTTTTCATCCCATTATAATAGGGCATAATAAGGCCTTGCGGACGCCATCTCATCCTCTCACTGAAGGTGAAGGCACAAGTCAGTATTCGTCTCTTGGCATGCAATCCAGAGGCGCTAGTCTGGATACGGCCTAGCGTCAGCTCTTGACAAATCTAGCCGGCCTGGGCAGCGCCAGCCACGAGCTTGCCCCATCGAGCTGAAAGGGTCTATCATGGAGATACGGGCGCTTTCAGCTGGCCGTGTTGTTAGGTTGTGACCATGCCATGCAATCTCTATCGCCGTCATGTTGTCGTCCTGATCCTCTCTTCATCATGCTTCTCCTGTCTCTCGTTCATTCTTGATTCCATTCACTCCTGTCGGCCAGCTCTGGCCGTACTCACGCTCTTTTTTGGTTACCCCGGGACTAAGTCCGAATCTACGCCGTCAGATCTCGGACTGGCTTCGCCCCTGAACTGAGAACCCGTTACTCTTCGCTTTGGAACCGCCGACGACGCCATCTGGCCCCCGGCCCTGTCGTGGTACTACAACTACAAGCCCCTCCCCGAGCCCAAGTACAAGGACATTCCTCAGTCCGAGTTCGAGTTCGTGCCCATGCTATGGGGTGCCCCCGAGACAAAGGGAGACACTTCGTTTGTCACGACCATCAAGGACCTGATCAAGAGCGGGGTCAACATCACCAATGTCCTCGGCTTCAACGAACCGGATGCCCCGTACTCGTGGGGAGGGAGTTATCTGGACCCCATCACGGCGGCCCAGGTGTGGGTTGACAACATCAAGCCGCTGAGCGATATGGGAATTCGGGTGGGTTTGCCGGCCTGCACTGGCGGCCAGGACGGCTTGCCCTGGCTCAGGACCTTTGTGCGTGAGTGCTCGGCGCTTGTCAGCACGGGGAATAAAAAGGAGAACTGCACCTTTGACTTTGTGACGATTCATTGGTATGGAAGCTTTGAGGGGCTGGCCAGTCACATGGGGCAATACGCTGCTGAGTATGTCTTTTTTTCTTTTCTTTTTCTGTGATTTTTGTTCCAAGGCTAACTTCGTGACAGGTTCCCCAATAAGACCATGTGGATCACCGAGTACAATTTTGCCCATCAGAGTCTCGAAGACACGCAGGCTTTCTACAAGACTTCTGCCGAATACTTTGATCGTCTGGATTTTGTTGAGCGGTACTCCCTGTTCGGCGCCTTTAGGAGCGACGTCTCGAACGTGGGACCCAACGCTGCCATGTTGAGCAACGACGGTAGGCTGACGGACATTGGGGCTTGGTATCTGGGCAAGGAATCCACCGGCATCAAGCCTACTGATGGTCAATCTGTGAGTGTTGCTGTGCGTCACACCATGTCTATAGTGAGTGCTTCGCTTATTGGTGCTGCCGCCATTTCGTGGGGGTTATTTTGATTTGATGTTGGCACGGGGGCTTTATTTGGGCTTTTAATTTAATGACTGGATGGGACGATCATCACTATCTGAATGTAATCACATAGACATGTCATATTATAGGTCTATTCTTGTTGTGATTCTTTGTTGCGGACGGTACGAAGTAGTGTATGACGGGATGGTGGATGGGCACTTTGGGTTGGAGACGGGAGGCGAGGTTTGGACCCGGCGTTTTGGGTCATTGTCTCACTCTGCCCACAGATATGTAGGTAGACCATGTTTGACACGCATGACCTGCAGACCACTTAACGATTTTCTTCTTCAGTGGTCTGGACACTATCGAATTACATGTGGCCAAAGCCCATCAACACCGCACCCAAGGATTTGGAACTGCATTGGTGGGTTCCAGCGCTCCAGTCATCCCCTGTAAATTATCCCCGCTAACCCCGATGCGGCAGCCCAAGAAGGCCACCCGGAGCAGGCGAGGTTTCCCGGGACTTGTTGGGTTAGTTCGCCGCTCACACAAGCTGGCGATGTTGCTCAAAGTGCGGGGGTGAGATGATGGTCAAAAAGAAGGATATTTACCTGAGACCAGCCCCGTTTTCTGCGCTGTCGGAAGATCAACCTCTGAACTACCCGTTCTCACCATTTCTACCTCCCGTCGTTGTGATAATACAAGTATAAAAAGAAAAAAGGAAAAAAGATGGCCGAGTCCACTCCGGCTACCGCGCCGCAGCAGCCATCGGCTTCCTCACCTTCACCGGCTGGTTCTCCACCTCCGACCACCGCTCCTCCTGCCGATGCCTCCACCCCGACTCCGGCATCCCCGACCGCCGCTAAGACTCCGGCTGCCGAGTCTCAGATTGCAGTCGACTCCAACCCGATCTACCACCCCCAACCACTTGACGACGATGACGACGATGACGACAATGACTCCTCGCTTGGTGATGAAAACGCCCTCTCCACCGCCTCCATCAGCTCCAGCATCCTCCAGTACCGCAAGCTTCACGGCAGGACCTTCCACAACTTTGGCGGTGCTGACAAGGTGGAGTACTGGTGAGTCTGGACCGTCTTTTTTTTCATCATCATAATTTTCTTTTTGCTGATAATGAAACAAAAAAAAAATCAGGGCACCAAATGACGATGCCCAAAATGACCAGCTAGACATCAACCACCATCTGCTCAACCTGGCCTTGGACAACAAGCTCTTCTTTGCGCCCCTGTCCAAGCCGACCCGGGTGCTGGACGTCGGCACGGGGACCGGCATGTGGGCCATCGACTTTGCGGATGAGTTCCCCGACTGCGAGGTGACGGGCATTGACCTCTCCCCCATCCAGCCCACGTGGGTGCCCCCCAACTGCAAGTTCGAGCTGGACGACGCTTCCCAGCCGTGGACGTTCCCCGACAATCACTTTGACTACATCCACTTTCGGTACATGATTGGCTGCTTCAAGGACTGGCCGGCCGTGTACCGTGAGGCGTACCGGTGCCTCAAGCCCGGGGGGTGGATTGAGCACATGGACTGCACGGCCGATGTGCTGTCTGATGACGGGTCGCTGCCAAAGGACACGGTGTTTGTCCAGTGGAAGAAGGTGTTCAAGGAGGCGGGGGACAAGATGGGGCAGACGTTTGAGGTGGTGGATAATGACAACTATGTCGGCTGGCTGAAGGATGCCGGCTTCAAGGATGTCGAGAACACCATCATCAAGACGCCTGTGGGGTCGTGGCCTGCTGACCCCAAGTGGAAGGAGGTTGGCCAGTTTAACCAGTACATGCTGGAGGGTGGGATTGAAGGGCTGGGGCTGTACATCATTACGAATGTGCTGGGGTGGAAGTATGAGGAGATGCAGGTGTTTATCGCCAAGGTGAGGGCCGGGCTGAGGAATAAGAACTGGCATAGCTATTGCGTTTGGTAAGTTTTCTCCCTTCCTCCCATCTTTTTCGTAGGTACGATGACTGACGTGTCTGATCAACAGGGGTGCTGCTTGGGGTCAGAAGCCCTACGAGTGAGCGATATGTCTGAAGGGGGGTGTTGTTTTGTTTCACAAAGCAGAGTTTTGGATTATTACATGCCACTGTTTATATGAGCGAATGGAAGATTATGTGCATAACCAACGTCCAACAGCAATTGTAAATCGTAACCCTTTTGGGTTACCACCACGCCTGCACACACACACACACACACACACACCCAACAGCCACATGCAGTGAAGTAGAATATTTGTCAGCCTCAGCCCTGTCCCAGCTGCGGGGAAATATTGAAGCCACGAGGGGAAAACTGGTTTTGCGGGCATTTACTATTGACCCTTCTTTCGATGGTGTGGAGTTGATCCGAGGTTCGCTTTCCCTTCTGGAACTGTTCGTTGGTGCGACCTGCTGCGGGGAAGGGCTGGTGGCACGTCGAGAATGCAACCTCACCATCTGCTCGCGTATGCATGGAAGGGGCCCAGCTGCATGTATTGGAAGCTGGTGGGGGTTTCAGGAGGAACAATAAGTAGCGCTGGATGATACCGCAGTATTTCAGCTGAGGCTTCTCATCTTTTGTTGACCACATCAAGGACGTTTCGATTCCAGTTAGAACTGCCACGGTGGACATCATGGGCTCAACCACCGACCTCCACAAGGTCGACTTTACGGTATGTCTCATGTCCCCTCTCCCCACAGCTACAACAGGAGTCGCCACTGACAGACCCTCCAGTCCAACTTTCAAAACATCATCAACAACGCTCTCTCGTCCACCCCGGAGACCCGTCAGGCGGTAGACCCAAGCACCGAGGAGCTTCTCTACCATGTCCCCCTCTCGAAGCAGTCCGATGTCGACAGAGCCGTCTCCTTCGCCAAAGCTGCCTTCCCCGCCTGGAAGGAGCTATCCTATGACGACCGGGCGGGATACCTCGTTCGGTATGCCGTCGCCATCGAGGCCAACCTCTCCGGACTCCAAGAGCTGTTGATGAAAGAAGCCGGCAAGCCCGTCAGCAATGCCTCTGGGGAGTTGGCCTTTGCGATTGCCCATGTGAGGGAGACGGCCAAGCTTCGGCTGGAGGATGATTTGATTGAGGATACTGAGGAGGTTAGGTTTTATTTCCGTCGTGACGTTGGGTGAGTGCTGACAATTCAACAGAGAAAAGCCAGCGTCCGCTACGTCCCCGTGGGAGTGGGTGTCGGCATCGTTCCCTGGAACTATCCTGTTCTTTTGGGCTTGGGCAAGCTTGGCCCTGCTTTGCTTACTGGGAATACTTTTATCTGGAAGCCGTCTCCTTACTCCCCTTACACGGCGCTCAAGCTGGGTGAGATTGCGGCGCAAATCTTCCCACCGGGTGTCGTGCAAGTCTTGAGTGGTGACGAGAGCCTGGGACCGTTGTTCACTGCTCACCCGGAAGTGGCCAAGATCAGCTTCACTGGTTCGTCCGCGACAGGCAAGAAGGTCATGGCGGCGTGTGCGAGCACGCTCAAGAGGTTGACGTTGGAGCTGGGTGGGAACGACGCGTCGATTATTTACGATGATGTCGATGTGGCCAAGGTAGTCCAGAAGGTATGTTGACTTCCGATCTTGCTGCATGACTCGGGAGCATACCGGAAACTAGCTAACACAACGAAAAAGATCGGACCCATGGCCTTTATGCACTCCGGCCAGATTTGCATGGACATCAAGCGGCTTTATGTCCACGAGAAAATCTACGATGAGTTCCTCGCTGCCTTTGTCCAGGTGGTCAAGTCATTCAAGGTTGGAGGCGGAGGAGACCCAGAGGCGTTCCTTGGCCCGGTCCAGAACAAGATGCAGTTTGAAAAGGTCAAGGACTTGTACTCTGAGATTGGCAAGCAAAAGTGGAAAGTTGCCGCCGGCGGTGAGCCTGCCGCCTGCGAAGGGACGAGGGGCTTCTTCCTGCCTCCTACCATCATTGACAACCCCCCGGATGACAGCCGGATTGTGGTGGAGGAGCCCTTTGGCCCCATCATGCCTGTTCTCAAGTGGAGTGATGAGGACGAGGTTGTCAAGCGGGCCAACAACACCAACATGGGGCTGGGGGCTTCGGTTTGGAGCAACGATATTGAAAAGGCCGAGAGGCTGGCTAGAAGATTGGAAGCGGGCAGCACTTGGGTGAATAGTCACTTTGAGCTGTCTCCTTATGTTCCCTTTGGCGGACACAAGTGGAGTGGTGTTGGCATGGATTGGGGTGTTGTTGGCTTGAAGGGGTGGTGCAACACTCAGGCCAGTTGGGTGAGGAAGAAGTTTTGAGGGGAGGGGTCGGCCGGAAGCAATATTTTGAGTTTGGTGCATGTACTCTATAGCATTAGATGGGCAATGAATGAAATTTGAAATTGAGAGAAGAAATCGGCGATGGACCTCTTAGAGGAGGCAACTCGGGGTGTGAAAAATCGCAGCATTCTCGTGCTTGGTCAAAGAAAGTCGCATGGATGCAGAACAGAAAATATCATATCGATAAAGCAAGATAAGTAGGTCGGTCTTATGTTTGGGTCATAGAGAGTGAAACGCAAGGTAGTCCGTATTGCTGCGGCACAGACATCAAATCGGCCGCAATCAAGACAAGACCACCATGGTCGGTCGGTTGGCTCCTGGCCTCATGCCAAAGGCAAAAAGACACACCTGCTGTTCACTGTTGACCTGTCTCACACGCTGTGTTTCCAGTGATCTTACGTTTGAAGTTCATGTTTTCAACAGTACCTAGGTTAGAGGCCCGCATTCCTTTGAAAGCCATGCTGGCCACCCTGGGGCTTTATAAGAGACGGGAGTGCGAGCTGTGTGTCTATTCATTTTCACTTTATTGAGTGTACATTCATTCTCATACAAAAAACACCAAAACCACTTCCTTTCATATTAAATTCAAACTCAAGACTTCAGGTGCCGCCGCAAAAGATGAAGGTGAGACTAACCACGGACATGGTCAATTCATTTGAATGTGGTTGCTGATTCAGATGATCATTTAGCTCCTTACCATTCTCATCCTTTCCGCTACGGCAGTGCTTGCCGCCCCAGCACCTGCTCCTGCCCAGATCGAGGCTCGGGCGTGCCCGGAGAATCCCGATGATTGCATCTCGACATTTACATGAGCTGTCCCCGAGTGAGAAAAGAAGGGATTTGAAAGGGGGGATTCAAGTACGATGGACAACGTTATAGATTTAATATATCCCTACACTTGAGCTACCTGGTGGTAGCTAGCTGAGTGAACCTGATTGGGCCGCTTATAGTTATACCGTGACTGCCCATGGTGATGCACCTGAAATCCAGAACCACGTCACTGGGTGCCTGACTACCTGACTACCTGACAGTGAAAAATAGGATTTTCTTCATTTAGTATGCCAGACTGGTTATTTCCAAAGTCATAGTCGTCACTGGCACAACACTATTTGCGGCGCAGAGACAGATCCGGCTCCGGGATCCACTTTCCCGGGACTTCCCCTCCCCGGGTCTTGCGAGCCGTTCCCGGCTAAATGCGGAGTGGGGGCATCTAACACGGGTGTGGCAGCGGACTGGGAGCACTTGGAATCTCCCCTCATGAACAAGCTCGACCATAAGAAGATGCATCCAGCATTCTGGTAAGAAGTGGTCAAACTCCCCAAAGCAAAACCAACTTCCTGTGATTCACCATGCCTCCAGTGCGAAACCCCATCCTCCCCGGGTTCAACCCTGACCCCTCCATCCTCAGGGTCGGCGATGACTACTACATCGCCACTTCCACCTTTGAGTGGTACCCAGGAGTCCAAATCCACCACTCCAAGGACCTCGCCAACTGGGATCTCATCACTCGCCCCCTGACCCGCAAATCCCAGCTTGACATGCGAGGTGACCCGGACAGCTGCGGTATCTGGGCCCCCTGCCTCACCCACGACGGCGACAAGTTCTGGCTGGTCTACACAGATGTCAAGCGCAAGGACGGGTCTTTCAAGGATACTCACAACTACATCGTGTCTGCCCCGGCGATCGAAGGCCCATGGTCGGATCCCGTCTACACCAACTCTTCCGGCTTTGACCCCTCCCTCTTCCACGACCCCGACACCGGCAAGAAGTGGTTCGTGAACATGCTGTGGGATCACCGACGCCGCCCTCTTCTCTTTGCCGGCATCGCCTTGCAAGAATGGGATCCCGCGTCTGGCAAGCTTGTGGGCCCACGCAAGAACATCTACCAGGGTACCGAGCTGGCTCTTGTGGAGGGTCCTCATCTTTATAAGCGGAATGGGTGGTACTACCTCCTGACGGCTGAAGGAGGTACCGGATACGACCACGCCGTCACGTTTGCCCGCTCCAGGGACATCTGGGGGCCATACGAAACCCACCCAGACAAGCACGTCCTGTCCTCCAAAGACCACCCCCACGCTGCGCTCCAGCGTGCCGGCCACGGCGACATCGTCGACACCCCCGACGGCAAGACCTACCTGGTCCACCTTGCCGGCCGCCCAACCACCCAGAGGAGGAGATGCGTCCTCGGCCGCGAGACCGCCATCCAAGAGTGCTTCTGGAAAGACGACTGGCTCTTTGTCAAGGACGGGCCCGTCCCCTCCCTCTACGTCGACCTCCCTGCCGCCCGGGACGAGGCTAAGTACTGGGAGACGAAGGCTTATTCTTTCAACACCAAGGACGGACTGCACAAGGACTTCCAGTGGCTGCGCACCCCCGAGACGGAGAGAATCTTCAACTTGGACAACGGCAAGCTCAACCTCATCGGCAGGGAGAGCATCGGCTCCTGGTTCGAGCAGGCCCTGGTCGCGAGGAGGCAGGAGCACTTCTCCTACGACGCCGAGACCGTGATCGACTATTCCCCCACCGACGAGAGGGAGTTTGCCGGCCTGACGGCGTATTATTGCCGGTACAACTTCTTTTACCTCATCGTCAGCGCGCACAGCGACGGGCAGAGGGAGCTGTTGATCATGGCCTCGGAGGCGAGCTGGCCGGTGGGGAACCTCAGCCTGCCACTGTCGAACCCGGAGAGTGTGGTCATTCCCAACGAGGGCAAGGTCAGGCTCAAGGTCACGGTCAGGGGGAAGGAGCTGCAGTTTTGGTATGCTCTTGAGGGGGAGGGGGAGCTGAAGAAGATTGGCCCGGTGTTTGATGCGAGTATTGTCAGTGATGAGTGCGGTGGGCACCAGGCTCATGGCAGCTTTACGGGGGCTTTTGTGGGGGTGGCTGCTTCGGATTTGAACGGGACGGCGAGGGTGGCCAGCTTTGATTCTTTTGTCTATACGCCGGTTAAGCATAGCAGTGATCGGTATGAGGTTTGAAAAGGGGGGGTTCTGGTGTTGTGGATACTATAGTTTCGTCATACCACTCGCATGTGGCGGCTGGTGCTCTGATCACTGTATATGTACTCGTTTGATGGGTAAAAAGAGGTCTTGTCTCTTGAAACTTGTTGTTTATTGATGCTCCTGGTTGTGGGCTGCACTAAAAGAAAACATGCTGTCGTTAAAAACCCCCAACAAAAGAAACGTCTACACTTCCTGCCAATCCATTCAGTGTTCTTTTTTATAATTGTCTCTTGGAGACCCTATTCCCAACGTTGGCAGGTCTGTGAACCGTGCTGGTTTGGTTCCTTGTGCTCGATGGTGTATTTGATGTGCGCCGGGATCAGCCACTCGAGCGACTGTCTGTTGGCGTTTGGCCCTTTGAGGGCGATGTAGTAGATATCGTGTTTAAGCTGGCCAAAGAATGTCACGGTATTAGAACCCGGGTCATGGGAGGCGTGGCTTGGTGGATAGCCTAACATACCCGCACGTTATAGCTGTCTCTGAAATGTTTGACAAGAAATTCTTTGAGTTCTGCACATGTGGCATAGCAAGTCTCAACGGCCAGGTGAAGCTCTCCTGGCGATTCAACCGTGCAGTTCGCTGGACCCGAGTCAGGAGGGATCGTGAGGCTGCGGCCTGTCGACTGGTTTGCGGTCGCTTTGTCCTCCGCCGCCGCATCCAGAGTGGGCTGTGGTGTGTATGGAGGCATCGTGGAGGTTATGATGGTTTGTTGGTGGGTGTTGAAGGCACGGTGTTCAGGCCACGCTGGGGAAAATGGAGGAGGGGTAGGAACCCATAGTCAAACCCAAGTGATTGAGCCGTCACGCCTGGTGCTAGGTGACTGGCGGGGCCTTTGATGGTCATGCTTTGAATAGGTATCAGATGGCCATAGGTACTCTAGAGTTTTGCCCATATTTCTCTGATATTTAGTGTAAAGCGGGGATAAAAGACCTGTAGCGTTAAGATGTATGCTTTTAAGAGTTAGGATAATAGACGTTGAAATCTAGTATAAAATATATGACAATGTGATAATTCTATGTTTAAAATAGAGAGCGTCTAGCCGCACACTGCCTATTTTCTAGAAGTATATTACCCCCTATCTGGTTAGGGCTATACGTACCTTATTTATATCAAAGGACCTAGGATTTCCCTTTACAATCAAAATGTCATTTTACAGAGCTAATGTATATTACCTGGTACTTTACAAATGAGGTGCTATACCGATCGAGTGATTCCCAGCGTGAAAAGCGACAAACTGCGATCGAAAAAAAACATCTCCCCATATCTGTGTAGACGATGTAGTAGCTTGAATGCCACCATAGCACAGTGCTTTCTCAGAGTTAGCTTCATATCCTCCTTGGGTATCTTAAGGAAAGTACTTACTATCGCCTTTCAATTTTGCAAAGTTGATGTCTGCACCCCGAATCCTTGCACGATAAACTCCCCCAACATCCAGGAAGAGATCTGGAAGGTTGGCATTACATGGAAAAGTAACACCTCCAAGGTGTGGCAATAACTTTGAGCCCGGGACCTTGCTGTAATATCTGTCCACAACCTCCTGGTTCAGAAGCATTAATGTTGTGCCTGTATCAGCAATTGCATAGCTTTCAGGTATGTCGGTAAGCCTTGACTGTTCATTGCCAATGGAGTATCCCGATGTGCTGAACTTCCAAAATCCCTCTTCCGTGTCGGATGGAATCCAAGTCAAGTTGCCGGTATACTTTGTGTTATCAATGTGACCAAACTCATAAGAACCAGCCCGTCCTTTCTTCAAGTCAGCCGTCCATAATGGTTGCGCAAGTGAAGACATAATATTGTCAAAAAATGTGACTTGCTTAGTAGGTTTGACTTGATTAAGCTTCGAAAAGGCAAGGCCAAGAATCCCGTTGTTGGGCACATCGTCCACAAATGCTGGTGATACAGATGTCGCAACGCCGACAGCTTGTCTTGTTACCGTCACGCCTCCAACATCAACCTTCTCCAAACCAATACTTCCAGAAGCTGTAGATCCGTCGCCGTATTTGATACTGAAGAACTCGTCAGGGACTGGCGTGAAGGTTGTCGATTTAGTCAGGTTGAAGAGTTGATGGCCCATGGTAGAGCCTTGGGGTAGGTCGGTACTGAAGACCCATAAGTCTGCTGATCCAGAGTCAAAGTCGACATTGATAGTTTGACCACCAATGCTGATTGGGGAAAGGTATTCGACATCGCCCAGTTCTGGCGTTGCAGTAACAACTCCAACCTTGGCGGCTTTGATATTCGGGCTCTTGCTCTTCACCATCATCTCGCGTTTGACTCTCCTCCTTATAGTTTCCTGTTCCGCAGCATAATCCAGCCCATCAGGAACAGGCAACCTGTACTTTCGATATGCCCTCAATAGCTGTCTCGGACCATTGTACCCCTCAAAGTGATCGTTCTTTACTCGGTCAACTTTGAACATCCGCTTGTGTATCCGGTTTGACGAGGGGGCTGCGAGAACCAAGGAAACCAACAATCCCAGTAAGGTAATATTAAATAGAAATTGTGTCATGCTGGGATATGTGTGGGAGGAACTTGGATAGCATGTATCTTGCGTGGGAATCTTAAAAGGTAGTCCTATCTCCAAAGCTTGAGGAAGTAGATGGGTATGTATTAAACAGGAGTCTTATGTCTCTGCCCGGAAATGAATTCTCTTTTAAGCTTAACACAGGAATATACTCTGGGGCTGGTTCATTCCGTGACAACGGTTCCCGCCCCTGACATTAGATATAGCAGTTAATTGATTGGTTTCTGATCGGGCTAGAGAGAAATAAATACCGCCGTGAAAGGGGTTAAGAGACAATGTTTCAAGACTAGACGTCACTGGTCGGAACCAATCCTCCCTAGATACGCGCCGACCGCGGCCCCGTTATCACCATTGGAGTTTGTTCCAAACTAGCAGGATCTAGTTTCAATCATGAATACTATTGATAAGCTTGAATGTTAATTGCATGTATATTATTTAGTTTTAAAGGCAGTGAA
Organism: Cercophora samala; assembly: GCA_030512305.1. Taxonomy (NCBI): domain Eukaryota; kingdom Fungi; phylum Ascomycota; class Sordariomycetes; order Sordariales; family Lasiosphaeriaceae; genus Cercophora; species Cercophora samala. The sequence goes on along the minus strand of JAULSY010000035.1, from coordinate 112,919 downwards.
TACTGCTAAGCTTTCTTTATTTAAGTAAAAGAAAGTAAACACTAGCTCCACGTGTGAAGTACTTCAAACACATGTTTAACATTCCAGGACAAAAGATCCGAGGAGCATTTCTGAAGATGGCGTAAAATGGAAGCCAAGCTGGAGGATGGGACGAACCTTTGATCTGCTAAGTAAGCAGCAGTGCCAAGCTCAAGACAAGAGCAATCTGCATCATGGCCGGGAGCTTTGAGATCTCTTCAGGGAAACATAGACAGGATTGACTTTCCACATAGTACAGCAAGCCTGTCTCTTGTAAGAATAAAACAAACATCATGGTTTTTATCGCATCATAAAGTCAGACTTATTTATTATAGTTATTTTATCTGCACAACGGTCCCACAGTCTAGGTATACTCAGTTGCAGAACAGCGATTCTTTTGTCTTGATTACCCCGCACTTCACCTCGGAGTGGAATAGCCGACATAGCACGTGACCACCGCTTTTCCGTTTTGTTTCACGGTCCCTGGCAGCGGTTCCCTTTTCATCAGCTAGCCCCAGCCTCCGCCCCCGCTCCACCGTCTTTCCGTCTCAAGCTCCCAACATCGCATCCATCACCCGTCAGCAATCCGTCACAAAGTAGCAGGCCGCAGTCGGTGCCACAAAACGGTCTTTCTTTTTCCAGTGGTAAACAGTGTCATATGTCGGTCGCTGGCAGTGCACTTCACTCTTGACTTATCGCTAGCAAACCACCCGATTGAATTCCATGTGGTTCGGCGCCCCAAACTGATCCAAGTGTCTGGTACTCCGTACCGTCCAACTCCACTCCACCAAGAGACCGTGGTCGGATCCCTTCTCCGTTTTACCTGCCCAGCACCTTCGGCCCGACCGCTGTCCAGTACGTTTAAAAACATTATCGCCACTCCAGCCGACTCCGTCGCTGCCGCCACCGATAGCCCGCCGTGTCGTCCATAGCCAAGCCGCAAGGCGTCATCCCCAACGGCTGCCCCGGCTCTCCTTGGGGTCCCACCTACGTGGGTGCTGGACGCCATGTCGGACCAGGACTACGGACTTGCGGCTTCAGGCGCCAAACCCTCCGGCAGCACCCCAGGCAAACATCGTGGCCCACGCTTCACCTGGAACTCCCAGTACGAAGCTACATTCTTCCGCTCCCTATGCGAGTCAGTTAACCTGGGTCTGCGCGAAGGCAGCACCTTCAAGCCTGAAGCTTGGGACCGCGCCATCCAAGCCCTCATCGACAAGCACAATGCCTATGCCAACAAGAGTCACCTCATCAACAAGAGCGACAATGCTCGCAAGAAGTACCGCCTGTGGATTGGCTTGAGGGAGGATAACTCCTTCTATTACAATCCGCAGAATAGGATGGTGACTGGCACTGAGGAGGCTTGGGCTAGGCATCTTCAGGTACGTCGCTGCCAATTGCGCTATCCTGACTCGACTGACTGTCTTGCTAACTCCCATGTGTTGTATAGAAAGAACCGCTCGCTCGCTCGCTCAAAGGTCGACCTTTCGAACACGAGGAATACTACGAGATCCTCTTCCCTGACGTCCCTGGATCCGGTGGTGCTCCCAAGCGTCTTACTAAACCTCGCCGAAAAGGACCGGACAGCCTCAATGGCGCCGACGAACAGGACGCGCCAGGCACGTCCATCATGGACATGCTCGCCGAGACAAGCTTTCTCAATCCTGTCCAGACCCATATTGCGCCACCTCTGCAGCAGCAGCCCACTATCGTCGCGCCTCCCATGCCGGCCCCTCTCCCTGCTCCTTCTCCGCAACAGCTTGCACGACCCCCAGCGCCAATGGCTCCGCCGCCTCAACCTCGCGTCTCTCTTCCATCCACAACATCTGCACTAACACCACCAGAAGAGAATCCACAGCAATCAAGGAAGCGCATGCACGTCGGTGACAACGGCACAGGGACGAATACATCCAACCAATCTGACAAGCGTCGGCGCACTGCTCCTCCCAACTACATTGATCTTCAGCAACAACAGACTCATGCAGCCACCGCAACTCATGTCAACCACGCCCCGCATCCCGCACTTAGCAACCACGCCACCCAGACTAGCGGGAACAGCACCAGCAACAGCACTGGCGGTGCCGGCACATCATCTCACCCAGTCGGCACTAACCCGTCGCTTCCAACAGTCCCTCCCGTTGCCAGTGACATCACGGTCCTTGCCGAGGCTCTTCGTGGGGCTAAAGCTCGACCAACTTGGCAGGAACAGGCGATGGAGATCTTGTTTGGGGATTTCCGCGAGGAGGATCCTGACTTACAGATCAAGATCGCTGAAAAGCTGCTGACGGACGAGAACAAAGCTATGTTCTTCTGCAAGATGCCTGAGCCGCTACGGAAGCACTGGGTTAAGCGCCTTAGAGAGGTGCATAACAATCGTGTGTCTTGACGGATGGCCGGGTGGTATTTTGCTATAGCTGGGTATGGCGTGAACGAGATAAACCCCCTGATCAATCTAACCAACGAAACTCAGGATGAACGGCGGATTGATCGGCCGACTACACCTCTCCTCTTCGGACTAGTCTACGCATTTCACAGGCTAATTGTCCCCCTCATTGTATTTCTTTTTTGTTTTGATATTTATGCGGAGATCTGGGGCTTTTATCTCAACGGCGTTCCCGGCGATACTGTCTTAAATTATGTGTTTATGTAAATCTAGATACCTCGGGCTGTTATTTTATCATTTGTTTACGTTCAAGGTACTTGTGTATCAAGATATCTTTCTGCGATTTCCTGGACGGTTATATTTCTTTAGGAAAGCAAAGCCAGACATTATTGTATGTGAATATTACAATATCCTATTACACATCAATCATTCACAGATTGCTAAGTTTAGTACATGGCACAAAACAAGTACATCGAGATTTCAATGCCGAACATAATGTTTATACTCCTCTCTGTTTGCGGAGTACTATTTATATTTTAGATAGAAGAGGGTATGTAATGTAACTGATTTCAAGTTTAAAGATTTTGAACTTTGAAGGAAAATAGAGGCTTTTGCTTAAGAATAATTAATGTTATAATGTCGAGACAGCACTAGAGATTTTCAGGACCCTTTTAATGTAGACTTCCGTCAAAGTCACGTCATCATATCAAGTTAGAAACGAATGTGAAGGCTTAAGCATAATATAACAGCCGCTGCCTCTCTTTCATATTCTCTACAGCTAAGAAGTCCCTTTTGGATGCAAGTGTCGAACGCGATATGCCGCTGACATCAAATGGAAGCCTCCCTTGCAGCTAGGTAGTCTCGAGTACAATTCTCTTCTCCATTCCCATTCCTGTATCCTTGTTGTTCTGCTCCTCTTATCACTGTAAGACTGTTGCGGAACTAGGAATGATGTTAGTCGGTGGACTAATAACGCCGTCTGAAAGGTAAGGTTAAGCGTACGTAGGGGGGGGGGTTTATTTTCCGTGGGTAGAGCAGCCAGCGCAGGAGCAGCTAGAGCCGCAGGAGCAAGAGTCGCCGCACATCTTGATGGTGTTTGATGGGGTGGTTTGGTTGGTTTGGAAGTTTGAAGTTTTTGTTGGGAAATGGAAGATAAGTGAGGTGTTGTGTTGTTGATAAGGTGGGAAAAAGAGGGGTATTTAAATATTCGAGTCCTTCCCAGTCTGCTAATGGAAGTGGACAAGTGGAGGACTGAAGCCCAGCTCAAGTGAGGGGAATAATTAGAGTCGGCTCCATATCTCCCTTCATCATGTGCTGTGTGTGCAAGTCCAATAATGAGGGTTGGGGGAAATGGGGGTAGCAGTGCATTTTGGCCACCTCTCCAAAAGAGGGGCACCTGTGAAGGAGGATGGGGGTCGGAACCAATAGAAGGGCATTGAAGTGATCTTAGCATGGAAATTGCGCGCATTATGCGGGCATTCTTGATGCGAACTTGTAGCACTAATATGCAAGTCCTTTGACTATCGGTAAAAGGGGTGGCGGGGTTACTTTGGTAGTCACTCCAACAACCAGCGCTTTCCAGAAATTCCGAAGGGATCCTTTGCTAAGGGCGGGGGGGGGGGGGGGGGGGGGGTGGGGGGGGGGGGGGGGTTTTTTTTTTTTTGAAAGATATCCTGGGCGGTTTTGTAGGGTGGGGGCTTTTGTGGGGGGGATAATGGTGTAGAGGTTTCTTTTTAA
>JAULSY010000035.1:0-108771 GCA_030512305.1 Cercophora samala | reverse complement strand
CGCCCCCCCCCCCCCCCGCCCCCCCCCCGCCCCCCCAAGCTGTCAGTTTATGTTACTTAACTCTATACACGGCGAGATTTACTCTATGGGAGAAGTGTTGGTGGAATCATGTGATAGCTTATTCTCTTAAGAAGCATAAGAGAGGTTATCACTCCAGTCGGCACAAGCACTATCTACAAACCTACCAGACATTGCCACTTTTATTAAAAGCACCACCAGTCAATGCTAAAACTTTGTAAAGGTAAGGATGTTATCTACAAACTCCATGTCTACAAACACCTCCAGCATCTCTGGAATATTGTCTAGCTGTCCGATATTGACTGAGGTAGCGGGAAGGAATAGTGAGAGACTACTATAACTAGTGATATGTTCACTTTTTCATAGACTACTTACTGCATGCACAAGACGTTATAGTCCATTTCGGCTTTATATCTGTTCTACATTTTATGTTACATCTCGGGGATATGCTGGCGCTTGCAAACGGTGCGAGGGGACACAGATGTGCGTGACACTACTTTCTATTGCTTTAGCTATTATGTGATATGTTAGATTGCTGAGGAATCGATGCATAGACAAAACGTATTTGTTAATGTTATTATTAATCTATAGGTAGTAGTTGAGGGCCAAAACTTCCCTACGAGCGCGTCCCTGGATCGTTTCATTAAAGTGTATTATCTCCTGTCATTACATACAGTCTTCATAATTTTCGACAAGGAAACTTGGGGTACCTAGTAGTTTCCAGAGTTTATTTGCCATCATAGCTATCTAAATCATCCTCCTTTATCCAACCCTTCTCATACATAATCTTCACCACAGGGTAAACTGCCCTTGCAAAGTTACTTTTCCTCTCGAGTATATACCTCGGTGTGATATGATCAAACCCAGGCACCTTGTGGGACCATCGATCCGGCGTAAATGCATGTAACAGGTACGTCTTACTCCAGTCTGTTTCCCAGCTCTCAAATCTCTCTGGGTAGTTCCACCTGTCCGCAAGCCCCTCTTTGAAGTCCGGCAGTCTTCTTTTGTTGGCAAATACATCTGTAACATTAATGCCAGAGTTGTTAGTATTCTTGTGCACCTGGAACAGGCTATCGGTGTCAGCACCGTTCCAGCTCCCTGGTGCAAACGCCTCCCGTTCCATAATCAACATCTCGCCCGCTTCCCCGACAAGCCGCTCCCCCACTGCGGTAATCACCTCGTTGGAATGCGTCGTCCAACCGCCTGTGTAGAGCTGGCCCATTTTCATCTTCCAGATGGCCATGGCTTTGGATTTAGGCACAGCCATGAATGTCCCGCTGTTAATTTGCCCTCCCACTTGTCTCCCACCTACGGCCTTAAAGCCAGCTCTTCGCAGGGGAGCAAGGTCGCGGAGGACGTGGACGTCAAAGTCGATGTATATTCCTCCTTGCTCATACACCTGAGCCACGCGCACGAAATCCGACTTGTGTTCCATGTTTTGAATCATTATTCCGTTGGAGGCGGCTAGGGGGACTTTGACCGGATTAATCTGAAGGTTAATGTCGGAGAGGTTGAACAAGAGGTTATTCCATTTGCCGGATGTACCGTTTTTGGCGGCAAGCACAGGTAGAGAATCAGGCAGGCAGTTGGTGTGAAGTATTATCTTGTCGGGGTGAAGGAAGTAGCGGGCAGAGAAGACGGAGAGGAAGTGTGAGAATCCAAAGTTAAACTCGGTAGCAGAGTCTTTGAGAATGTAGACAAAATGAACAATATTGGGGATTTCTTCGGCGGTGGAGGCTGAAGAGTCGAGTTGTTGGCTGCTGGACCCCGCGCTTAAGCTAGAGGAGAGTTGCGATTTGGTGTCGGAGGGCAGGAGGACAAAGGTCAAGAATAGGAATGAGGCGGTGATGATAACGGCTTTGACGTAGAAAGTTCCGAGGCGGTTGCATGTAGGCGTACCTAGGGAAGTAAAGTTGAAGACCATGTCCTCTATGACTAACCCGGTTGATTTGACGATTGACGGTTGCGGTATGCCGACTTTGGCATTGAACAGAATTGTAGAATTATTGAGGGAGCGAAGGATGGTCCAAAAAGTGCAAACTAGTGTACTTATGTGGTATTTCGGGCTCAGTTGACTATGCGGATCTGGCATTGAGGCCAGGGGGGGCCTGCTCATCTAGATGGCTGTTGTTGTACATGCTAAAGAGCTGGCGGTGCTTGAATGCAATTCCATTTGTGAAGATTACGACTTGACGTATGTCGTCGTCAGCACCAAGACCAACATGTTACCTCGTATCCTTCAGGATGATGAAGATCTACCGGCGACTCCTTCCCGACGGCGACCTCTTCCCGACGGCGACTTCTTCCCGACGGTGACTTCGGATGAAAGTTGTAGTCCTGGTAAGAGTGTTTCAGCTCCTTCCTAAAAATATATTAAATTGCTTCTCGGGATTCCACAGAAGGAGGAATGCTGCATGGTTATTGGCATGTAGGCAATGGTTATTTGTCTTGATGATAACAAGTGTGTAAAAGCCGGTGGATGATTCGCTCCAGGTAATTCACTTTCGTTCCTAGGTACACGTAGCGGAATCAACAGCTACGTAGGGTCAAAAGTCGGAAACACGCAAAAGGTATCGTTATCAGACCTCGTGCAGCTCAAACTTGGGACGAAGCGCTCCATGTCAAGAGCAACCCTATTAGCTTGATTCACTTGCGGTTGCTCTGCTCCTTGGACCGCTATTTAAAGTACTAGTTGCAGCTCTTTTTCTCCTTCAACAAGATTGAACCCATCATCGAAGAAACAAGCTGCCAGCAATTTACACACAGGATGCGCTTCGCTATACTTTCTGGGGTCGTTGCCCTTGCCATCACTTCCGCTGCCGCTCCGGCTCCAACTCCCCAGGACCAGCCTCCCTGCGTCAAGCTCCCCGAGGCTTTCTGGACCTGCATCTCGGATTGCCTCTACAAGATTTGCGTCAATGTCCCCGATATTGTCCAATGCAATAAGGATTGCGATGCTAAGTGCAGTACGTCTTTTTTCTTTCATTGAGTTAATGTTGTATGTACTGACGGTGTTGGCAGAGGCTATCTACGCTCCCGACTGCGAGCCGGGTCCCCACTAAATAAAGTGCTGGACGTCTAGAGTCGTTACCCGAGGAACATATTTGATTACTAGCTGATGCTATTTATATCATCATGGTTTCTATTGCAGAAAGCACTGGGTAAGGGCGAGGCTCTGCACTTAGGTACTACTATAGAGAATTAGCTCTTCTCTAATCTTGCGATTTGCACCATTATCTATCGGCATTAATGTGTTACTCATGATATAACTATGGCCGATCCCGATGCTCGTTGCACGATAATCCCAAATGGCCCGAGTTTTGTCACTGGATAGTAATAGGTGTTGGTTCCGACTTCATCTACCGCCAGCCCTGAATTTTCTAATGACAGGAGCTTACCTCCATCACCACCACAGGAGACTACCTAAGGCAACACTGATATAACCACATCTTTCAGCAGGAATTGCAGGCTTGCCTTACCTACCCAAGCTAGGTAGAGTATGAAGTTGACTGGATGCTCGGCTAGCCGCGGCTCTCTTCTAGCCGCTAACAGCATGCCGTACCAGGACGTAAGCAGCTTAAAGAGCCTGGCGCGCCCTTTGGAATACATCAGTATCCGCTATCATCCAACCAGGTATCTTTGCTCATTGGTCTACATGCATGATGCAAGTTCCAAGCATGCAGAGACGTGCTGCTAACTTACCTTAGCCCAAACCGTTGACCGGGGAAGTGGGGTTGGAGATTAGTGGAGGATGCAACTTTGAGGTCAGGTTCGAGTATTTGACGTCGAGTCATCCATGACTCATGATAATTTATCCACTCGATGAATTTGAAACTTGCTTATTATTAAACTGTGCAGCTTCGACTGAACTGCCTCATTCCTGGTACTCCAGCCATCTCACTCAACTATCAAGCCATCATGGGTGACATCACTCTACCCAGCCGGGTCAAGTCCGACTATGTCCAGTTTGGCCATGCTTTACGCGACTCCGACTTCTTATTTGATCCTTCCTATCGCAATCTCAATCATGGTCCGTTCAACTTCTGGCTCCTGCTGCCCCTCTTCGCTGCACTATGGACTTACTAACACCGTGACAGGGTCATTCGGCACCATCCCCTCCCACATCCGTAACGTGATGCGGCGATATCAAGACCAAGCCGAAGCTAAACCCGATCCCTTCATCCGATACACCTATCCCCAGCTCCTCGATGAGTCTCGCACTGCGGTAGCCACGCTTCTAGGTGTCCCAACCGAGACATGCGTTTTCGTGTCCAACGCTACTATGGGCGTCAACACTGTGCTCCGTAACATTGTCTGGAACAGAGATGGGAAAGACGAGATCCTGTACTTTGAGACAATTTACGGCGGGTGTGCAAAGACGGTGGATTATGTGGTGGAGTATAACCGTGGATTAGTGCAAAGTCGATGCGTGCCTATCCTTTACCCCTGTGCAGACGACGCTATCGTGGAGAGCTTTGAGAAGGCGGTGCAACAGGTGGAGAAGGAGGGGAAGAGAGTCAGGCTGGCGCTATTTGATGTGGTGAGCTCGAATCCAGGGGTTCGGTTCCCTTTTGAAGCTATCACTGCTTCGTGCAAGAGGCATGGGATTTTATCGCTTGTTGATGGCGCGCAGGGAATAGGGATGGTGAAGCTTGATCACCTCGGGGAGGTTGATCCAGACTTTTTTGTATCCAACTGTCACAAGTGGTTGCATGTACCGAGAGGTTGTGCAGTGTTTTACGTCCCGTTGAGGAACCAAGGGTTGATTAGATCGACGGTGCCGACTTCGCATGGGTTTGAGGCGGCCGAGCTGCCGGGGGGGAACAAGAGGGTAAACCCGCTGCCACCCAATGAGAAGGGGTACTTTGTAAATGCCTTCCAGTTTGTTGGAACGATGGATAACGCGCCTTACCTCTGTGTCAACGACGCGATCAAGTGGAGGGAAGAGGCTCTTGGTGGCGAGGTGAGAATCAGAGAGGAATTGATGAAGATGGCGAGGGAAGGGGGCAAGCTGGTAGCGGAGGCGTTGGGAACTGAAGTTTTGGATAACGAGGAGGGGACAATGTCGGCATCTGCCATGACTAATGTGGCCTTGCCTTTGCTGGCAGAGGATATCAAGGCAAACGGTGACGGAGCAGCAGTCCATTCCTACATCCTCAGCACACTTATGGAGGAGTATCAGACTTTTGTGGCAGTCTTTGTCTTTCAGGGAAGATGGTGGGCTAGGCTTAGTGCACAGGTTTACCTTGAGCTGGAGGACTTCAAGTGGGCCGGAGGAGTCTTGAAGGAGGTTTGTGATAGAGTAGTGAAGGGCGAGTACAAAAGGAGTACTTGATAGGTAGTTTCTTCGAGCGGTTCGTTGCATACCTATAGATTTCTAAGTGATGAGTCTAGCTAGGTACTTATTCTACAGCAGCTTTGCCTTTGTCTTTTTAGCCCAGTCTTCCAATCCCTCAATCTTTTCGACATGCATAGGTCCAATTACTTCCACCTGGTAAATGTCTTCATCCACCGCCTGTAGACTGTGACTCATGACAGCAAGTGCCGAGTCTTTCCAATGCTGTAGCGCACTGCGATGATTCCTAACAAGAACGCAGAAAAAGAAAACCAATGTGATCAACTGTACAACTAACGGTAGAGCGAGCCATGCCCACTCAACCTTGTAGTGTACGATAGAGTAGACACTGATACCAGTGGCGATGACATTGTAGGATGATCGCAACTGAAGAGTCATGCTCTGTGCCATCTTTTCGAATCTTTCGATGACAAGCTGATCGGTTGTATTACCTCCAAGAAAGGCATCTCCCATACCGGAGGGCCGATGAATGCGACTCCCATCGGGCGGTTCACCTGCATAAAGCGTGCCTATAAATCGTGTTGAGGTGAAAAGCAATGTAAGGGCCCCAATGTCCGCCAAAGACGCCTTTAATGGGATAGTCGTTCCGGAGGAATCCACCACTGCGTCAAAAACACCGATAAACCTTCCGTCTTCTTGCTTGGCTACAACGCCAGACTGAAGCCGAATTAACTCTTCCTTTCCGATTTTGAGTTTGCTGTTGGAGACGGAAATATCAGAATAGCGATATGCAGCAAGGCTGAGGTCACATTCGGTAATTTGCATCTTGGTGCTCAAGAGCTCGAAGTTTTGCGAGTCCAACTCTGCTCGAAATACGGCCATGCGTGCAATGGTGTGACCCACTATATCTCCGGTCCGGTCGAAGTCAGAGCTGTTGATGATTTGTTCTGAAAGCAGGGACTTGCTTGCAACAACGACGACGGGTTGATACGAAGTATAGGAGAAGCGGGTGTCCAAGGTGATGTTTCCCGGTGTTGTGATGTTGATCCCTCGCGCAGAACCTTCAATGGTGTCGTCCCATCCTGAAGTACGCAGAGTTGCTTCAGTGACGTTGGCACAATCACCCCGAAAGCCGAGCGAGACATAGGACTTGCCACCGTCAGCATCTGGCCATGTGCAGTTTGCAGTGCAGTTGAACGTAGCGGGCGTATCAAGATTGAAGAGGCCTCTGTATATGGCACCCTGCATCGGGCTATCGGCGGTTGCAGCTTCAACCTGGAAGGCTCCAGGCAAACTGCGGTCAGCCCCGCCGCCAGCAGCAAAGTTTGGACGCCCACTGGCGATGTACTGATGGGCGAGTCCAAATGAAGCTTTCCCGTCATTAGTCGGTACGTCCCATTCAACAAGCTGGACCGTCTGCTGATAGAATGGCCCGACGGCGAGTGATAGGATCATAGCAATAGCACCTAAGCTCGCCAGCGTTTTCATCCTCCTGACTAATAGCTCCACACATATCCACAAAGTCCCTCTGCTAGTCCCATCCAACAGATCCAAATCGGCCAGGGAACGCTTCTTGGTCTTGAAGTACACCCATTTGTACTGGCTGATAGTGCTGCCGAGAACAAGTGTGGTAGTAGCATTTGCAGCTGTTGCTAGGATGGATAGTGTCGTTGGAAGGCTGATGATTTCTGCAAGCTTGCTTTTATCGGTCCAGTCGGTAATCGGACGCTTGTTAAATGCAGAGAGGATGGCGATGATCGCGACTGAGCAGCCCATGGTGGTAATCATGGACATGACTTCCAACCACCAGGCGCGCCACCAGGCCTGACTCCGAGCCGATCCGGTTTCATTTTTCTCCGAAGGTTGGTTGAATGTATAGGCCTCGGTAACAACTACCTGTTGCTCGCTTTTGGGCTGGTTGGGGTTGAATGGATCGTACTCCATGGTGCATTGTGGATAAATGAGAAGTGAATGAGAGTGCTACCGATTAGAGTATAATATATCTCAAGTTCAATGATACTTAGACGGGTTGGACGAGGATGAGAGGAGGAGATGGCTTTGTTTTTATTCAGCCGCAAGAATTTTGCCCCTTGTATACGGAGACTTATCGGAAGATGTCACTGATCGCCGGCGCTTGTAACCAACAGCAGCAAATTGATGCCTGCTATGTAACGCTCACTCCAAGTAGATTGGACATTACACCCCCTGTGTCAGCGTCAAATTTCTTGGCTGCATATTCGCTAGCTGTAAAGGGACTGCATGTAAGACAAGACTTGGGCGAAAACGCGAGAACCTAATGCCTAAACCGCCCCCACATTAGCAACAGCGGGTTTGTGTGTTCAATGCGTGTGTTGTGATAACCAATGAATAATATGACTAAATTGAGCCATTATTCCACACCTGCAGGCTATGTACCTTGGGCATCTTTCAGCTGTTGAGATGTTGAATATGTTCCACTTTTATACCTGACATAACAAACGTGGCAATTATCTTCTGGACTTCACAACACGACACACATCCAAAGTCCCAAGTGCCACATATCAAACAGCAGCTTCCCTCTTCTTCTGCTTGGTGTATGTGCCTCGGGGATTTGAGCTGTCTTTCATAGGCTCAGGCCGGTCGTCCTCCACCCAACATTCAGGACTTCAATGTGTGCATCAGGGTAGAACTCGGCTCAAAAGGTAAGTACCTAGCTAAATGCAGTGTCACATGCTGAAATTGTGGCAAATACCTTTGTCTGCGGCGGGGTGAGGTCCACTGTAATCAAGCTCCTGCGATTGGGGATATTAGCATACGAATCTCTGCTCGGGAAAAGTCCGAGCCTGAGGGAAAGGGGTATGTTGATTGGCCGGTGAGGTCCGAGTCGTGGAATGTTCCAAACTCCTAAATCTTGAATGTCGTTTTTGTGGGTGGGGCTCCTCTATGAAGTGGTGTTTCCGGCAGGGACGGGGCGAATTTACTGGAAAGGGGTAAAGATCGTGTCGGAATGTAAAAGTTACTAAAAAATGGCTTTGAGTGTTCATGTAGTTTGTCGTCCTAGAAGGACGTCCTTGATCGCAGGCCAAGGTAAGAGGCATATTCGCATGCTCAGTATCGGTACACAGCGTTGAAATCTATCTAATGATATTCTTCCGGTCAGGAGTTACAGAAGTTGTCTGTAAATACCCGATGGTGTATTAAAGCTGACATTGAGTCTGGAATGATAGTATCCAATGACATCAATGTCGTAATCAATGGGGCGTGAATTGACACAAGAGCAATGCCCGGAGCGAAACTCCCTGACGCATAGTGGCACATTTCATCAAGAATTGCAGGGAACTTGACATCTAGATCGTACTATAACATTTAGAAAATAGTATTATTCCTATCCTAGTCATTACCCAGTGCGTTTCCAAGCTCCCTGCACTCTACCAACAAAAAGCCAATCGCCTGGACCCATCATTTTTTACTCATACCATACCACGTCCCTCGCATATAGGGTAGCACTCAGTGGGGGACTTCTCATCCCCGTAACTTCAGAACTTCTGCTCCTTCTCCCCAAGACCTCGTCTGCATGTCTTCCACTTCTCGCCTCCCGTTCTCTATCTATCACAGACTTATATCGTCCCTGCCTAAGCTCGGCAAGATGACCTCCCTCATCTGCCCAAAATAGCTTCTCCTCTGCCCACGTAGAACGAGGAGCCGGCAACAGTACCACGACGTGAACATCCCTCCCAGTATGTCGTTTCCCTTGTAGCGGCTCCTTCATGGAGCACTGCCGAAAGCGGTGACCTGATGTAGTCTCCACCCTCTCTTCGTCGGATGGGTTAGAAGACGAAGCTACCTCCAAAATTGACCGAGTTGTGTGTAAAAGAGCGATAAACTGTGGGATTGTGGCCACGATACCATCCGCCATAAGCTTTTGCCTGTCTTCGTGGATGGCTTCTGAACTCGGGTAGGGCCGTCGGGGGTATGTATGGTGGCCAGTAATGGCTGCTTCGTCCTCGTCCAAATGCTCATCCAGACTCCTTGGTTCGGCAATGGGAACTGGCATGTCAGGCCGGTATAGAGTTGCATAGGAGGGGTGGCCCATATCACCCTTAGCTAGCCAGCGGAATCTCTGTCTGTTTGGCTCGTGAACTAAAACCAACTTCCGGATCGCAGTATCCATGCGCATATTTATGAGAACCTGCTGCGGTATATGTTCCATTGCCGCAATTGGTTTTATCCTGGTTGCAAACGGTTGCCGGGAATCAAGACGGAGCTTTGTCGGCTTTCGGCGTCGAGATTTCAGATGCCCTTCTTGGCTGACAGTGGTCACCAACGGGGCGTCAACTTGGAATAGTGTAACGGTCCCCCAAGGGCTGTCGTCGGACCAGGTAAGTACCGTCATGTGATTTGTGCTTCCCATGTATTTAGATGTGTCAAATAACTCAGTTTCTAGGCGCTCCAACTCTCTTGGCCCGGCTTCTGGTAAAAAAAGGGGGCGGAGTAGGACGCGATCTTCCTTTGTCATGAACTCTGCCAGTGCTTGTTCTGTGTGGTAGTACTTGTTGAGAACCGGCTTTGACAGCTTCCCAAGGCCCTTGACAGGACCCTTGAGACCAAGACTAGATACTGCATCGAGGACCTGCTCTCTTTGTGATTGGAGGGAGGAAGAACGGCGCGGCAGAATGACGGGTGTATATTCCCTCCACACCATGAAATCATCATCTTCCTCTTCAGTCTTATCGTTTTCCACCTTTGACTCTGCAGAAAAAGATCCTTTGGCACCGGTAGGCGTGTAGGCTAGGGCGGCCCTAGATGGTGAACCAGTTGGCATGAATGTCGGGGATGGCTGAGGGGAAGGGAGATGTATGACACTTCCGCCGAGATCAACTGAACATTGCGGTTTCTGTTCGGTTGCTTCTTCGAAGTCGAAGGACTCTGAGATATAAAAGCTCAGACCTGTGTGGCGGGAGAGGTTGAACTTGTCTAGTGATTCGTGATAAAGAGCTTGATTGGACATGTGAGAAAAGGAATCCGAAAACCGTCTCTGTTCGCCCCATAGATTTGACGCAACAAGTGAGCGGGCATCGATATCATGAACGGGATATGGTGGCAGCCGGGGACTTTTCTCAGTGGGTGAAGCTGTCTGCACTGACAACTGGGGCCGCATACCCCGTGCTGATAATGAACGCTGGAGGTGTTGCTGATCCATCATGTCCTGGTCGCCACATTTCGAGTTCAAAGACATAGAGGAAGGGAAGAGAAAAAGCGGAGAGTGCTGAACTGCGATATAGTGGGGGAACCCTTGAATAAAAGAGAAGCGTCATGTTGACTATTTTAGTCATCGGCCAGACCGGCCCAAAGGACCAACGGTGTGGTCAGCAGTCAAGATTTCATTGCAGGTGAAAATTGACCAAACATGCATGATTGGTCGATCTAGGAGTTGTACCTAGTCAACTGAATGTGGCGTTGGTCGGGTTCAATGTTGGCGACCATGGCTGTGGCCGGCAAAGGGCAGCCCCAACTTGACGCCGCAGACAAAAACGTGTGGGAAATTCGGTGTTTTCCCGTGCCTCTCGCAGAGCTGGTCTGGATAGTGGTCCCGTTGAAACAAATTTCATCTGCCAAAATTACATTTCTCGTCACAACATAGGTACCGTTTATTCTGATATGAGCGATGTTGGCACGAATTTTAGGGTTTCCACAACTAACAAAAGGCCCCAGTTCTTCCTGAATCCGCACTCCTAAGTCGCGAAGTACACTCTTTATGACAGTCGGAATGACTCCCATATCTTCAAGAGTGTTTTGAAGAACTAGAAGGCTTCTAATGATTCACATATAGCATTTGTCAAGATCAAGCAATGTCACCTTTCTTTCCCGTGATCAGGATCTTCCCCTCTGCCAAGCATCACATGTGGCACCCCCACGGATGTAGGTGGGGCTGTTGGGAATATCTGACGCCTCGGGATAAGGTCAGGTAGCGTGGCTTCCAAATAGACCCAGAGGAAAACTTGTGGCCCTTTAAAGAGACAGGAGAGCCAATTAGCAGATGTATATTGCATAAAATTCTTTAAATGTTTTGATCTAGATGTTTTGG
Source organism: Cercophora samala (assembly GCA_030512305.1). NCBI lineage: Eukaryota > Fungi > Ascomycota > Sordariomycetes > Sordariales > Lasiosphaeriaceae > Cercophora > Cercophora samala. The sequence continues at coordinate 97,393 of JAULSY010000035.1, read as the reverse complement.
GTAGTGTGGTCGAGTGAATCTCTTTGTCAGTGTCAGGCCAATGACAAACCCGAATCTGAGCAGGGTGTAACCAACCGCCAAGAATCACATCATCCCCTCAGCTGAAACCCTGAAACCTCCAAGCTTTGCTTCATCTTCGCGTTTATTTACTTTCTCACCCGTCTATTGCTTCTATCTCGGCGATGAATTATACGTCATCACGATGGGATTTCTAATCACTATACTCGAGTTCCCCATTGTGGCCCTCCTTGCTGTCTGGAATTCTTTTCTAGCAATCCTGACCCGCCTGAACAACCGCCCCTCCACCGTCGCCCACTTGGAAACGGACTCCCTCACTTCCCTACTCCTTACCTCTCAGTTCTTCGTCAAACCTGTTCCTCCTCCGGATAGTACTTCCTTTGTCGGCAAAACAGCTTTGATCTCTGGGAGCAACACCGGCCTCGGTCTGGCTACCGCCCGTGTTCTGCTGCAGCATGGTCTTACCCGCCTTGTCATTGCTGTGCGCAATGTTGAAAAGGGTGAAAGGGCAAAACTCGATCTGAGGGTCGAGTTCCCCGGTGCGAAAATCGATGTCTGGGAAGTCGACATGGCCAGGTTTTCTTCTGTGATCTCGTTTGCCAAGCGGGCGAACAGCGAGCTGGAAAGGCTGGATGTCGCGATTTTGAACGCCGGGCTGATCAAGCCTGACTGGGCATTGACAGGGGATGGGCATGAGGAGGTGTTTCAGGTCAACTATCTCTCTACTGCACTACTCTCAATCTTGTTACTGCCGATATTGAGGTCGACAACGAGGAACGCGGACAGTGTGGCAAGGTTGACGGTTGTTTCGTCGACAATGGGGTTAATCTCGGAGTTTAAGAACAGGCATGCGCATGCGTTGTTGAAATCGTTTGATGAGTTTGATACCACGAAGACATGGAGCTTGCAGGATGTGTCAGATCGCTATGCCGTGTCAAAACTGCTGGGGATGATGCTGGTGAGGCAGTTGGCGGGGGCGGTGCCGAGTAAGGAGGTGATTATCAATGCGGTCGATCCAGCCTTGGTCAAAAGCACGGGGCTTCAGAAATCGATGCCTTTCCCGGCGAGGTTAATCGGCAATGTACTGGGCGGTCTAGCGGGTAGGACGATGACGCAGGGGGCATGGGCGTATGTCGATTCGGTAGATGGGAAGAAAGAGGAGAGCCATGGAAGACTGGTGAGGAATTGGGGGATCGATCCGTAAGCTATCCAGACTTTTGCTGCACAACATTAAGATCATTAGGCGCTGACAACCTACAGGGGGCACCCAATGATGAATACAGACGACGGAAAGAAGGTTGAAGAAAAGCTCTGGTCCGAGACTATAGAAGAGCTGGACAAGGTTGCTGGTGTCAGGGCGATCCTGGGATTGTAGCAATAATAGGAGGGTAACGAAGCAAGCCGGGAATTGCATCTTCAACATTGCTTTTAAAGGCGGGAAGTCTTGATCACGATGATCGGAATACTTTTAGCAAGCTAATTACTACCTAAGTTGGCGGCTGAGGCCACTTATCCAACACAACCTGTTCCCCCTCTAGCACAAATGTTACATTTGCCAGTCCAGGAGCCGGGGTATCGATAACAAGCGTGTATGTCCCGGGGTACAGAATCGTATCTCCTCGATCATCCACCCTTGCCAGACTCTCCAACTTCCACTCCAGCTCAGCAGTTTGTATTTCGCCTGGGTTCAACGCTCCGAGTCTTTTGTATGTTGCAAGGCTCTTGATCGGGTACGGCGTCGGCCCATATATTCCGGATAAGAAGCCCAACGCCACATAGTCGGATTGTCTTTGCCCAGTGTTCATCACGGTAAGGGGCACTGAAGCAAAGGGACATTGATCCAGATACCTCACTTTGCTCCCGCTTTGACAAGTGGCAATAAGCTCGGAAATCAAGAAAGATCTTGGAAAGCTGCGGGATATCCCGACACTGAAATTCGTGTAGTGAAGTCCGTGACCAAACGGGAACACGGCGTTGGGGTACCACTTGTAAGTCCGTCCAGGGTATGTTCCAGATGGGCGAAGTGCCATGTTGGTGTAGGTTGCTTGAGAGGTATAAGAGGTGGGGTACACAGTAGCCGGCAACCTTCCTGCTGGACTTGTGATACCGACAATGTGGTTCATCACGGCTGTTCCGCCTGATTGCCCTGGATAGCCAGCCCAGAGGATGACTTTGATGTTGGGGAGTGAGAGAAGCGGAGTATCGTCTACATGCGTGCCCATTCGAACCACGATTATTGGCTTTCCTAACCCAGCAAGACGTTGAAGCAAGGATAGCTGTCCAGAAGGCCAGGCGATGCCGCTGCGGTCGCCGCTTTCCTTCTCGACAGTGTTGTCAATGCCACCAAAGAAGATGACGACGTTGGAACGCTGGGCAGCCGTAACGGCGGCATTCATATCTCCTGCTCCTTGAGCCAAAGGTCCGTTGACGTAGTTGGCAGTTATTCCCATTGTCCTGGCGGCGGTTACAGGATCATGGCGGAATGGGGGGGTGCCACTATATCCACCCAACATCTTGTCGGCTGCGTTGGCCCAAAATCCAATCATAGCAACCTGGAAGCCCGTGGTGTTGAGGGATAGAGGAAGGAAATTGTCGTCATTCTTGAGGAGAACGATGCCTTCTTCGGCAGCTTTCAGTGCCAGATCACGGGCGGTCTGGGTGTTGACATTGGCCGCGCCAAGGTTACGGTATTGACTGTTGGGACTGTCAAAGTAACCAGCCCTCACGAGACCTTCAAATTGGCGAGTCAGAGCTTTATCAAGGGACTGCTGACTGAATGTTCGAGCATTGAAGGCGCTGGATGGATTCGGTTGGGTCCCGCTGGTTGCCCAGCACATGTTGTCGCAGCCAGCCTCGATGGACGCGCCAATCGCAGCGTTGTAGTTCATATTCTTGTACCGATGTCCGCCGTTGACGTTACTAGCATAGTAAACAGCGTCACAGTCGCTAACGATGTACTGATTTGCATCTGTCCAGTTCCAGTGCTTTCTCAGAATAGTATCCATGAGGTAGGGGTCGAGGCAGGCAGGCACCCCATTGACTGCGTTGTAGGCACACATCATGGATCCCACCTTGCTGTCGCGTGCGCATTGCTGAAAAGGCGGCATGTAGTACTCGACCAAGTCTTGCATCGACACCCTGGCGTTGAAATTGAACCTGGTGGTGCTTCCAGTATTCTCAAGATCGTAGGCCGCATAATGCTTGCATGTGGCGATGACGCGGTAGTTTGGGCCAGGTCCCTGCATGCCCTTGATAAAAGCTTCCGCCCACTTCTTGTTTCTGAAGGCATCCTCCCCGGGCGTTTCATGCCCTCTTCCCCATCGAGGGTCACGAAAAGGGTTGACGTTGGGCGTCCAAAAGTCGAGGTGTGCTCGCTGGTTGTTGGCAAAGGCTCGTGCTTCGGTCCCAATGATGGTACCCATCTGTTCAACCAATGGGTCGTTGAAAGTGGCGCCGGTCGTGATCGCCTGAGGGAATTGAGTTGCTGCACTGAACTGTCCACCCCAGGTGATGCCTCGATTGATAGCAACGCCATGCAAAGCTTCGTTCCACCATTGGTATGCCCCTAGACCTAGTCTCGAGACACCCGGCGCGTTACTTTAGTTTGGAAGTTAGCTCAATACCAATGTTAGGTATTGATAGATAAGACTTGCTTTATGAGGTTTGCCAGTTTTTCGTTGTTGTTCATAGCAGCCACCACTGCCGAAGCACGAGCGTCCGGGGGGGCTGTAGCGTCACACACGAGATTTGACCTCAACGGGCCACCGGCACAATCTGGATATCGGATGCCCGCCCATACTGGCAAAGGCAAGGCTACAAGCCCCAGGAATGAAGGCACGAGCATCGTGAAACTGTTGACCGAACTCAAAGCGGTATAAAATCAAGAATACCTGGTAGAAAAGAGAGAAGACTTTATTTTCGTAGTCACGGAAGATTCACATGTACAGGACCTGCTCTCTTGTAGGTAGGTAGTGGGAAATCAAATGAACATCATCCGTGATAAAGTGCTTCTCCACTGCTAACTACGGAAACTCCAAGTTAAACATTGACGCCGCTCAGGATGGAAGCTAAGTTAATGTGGGATTTGCTGTCAGGGGCATGCCAAGCATGAGGTCGGACGAGAGGGTGTGATTTGCCATGTGGTCAAGGAAGTTGATTTAATATCCGGGACGAGCCTTTCCCCAGATTTTAACCCCGCAAAAATGTGACAGGCTTACTGTTAGTCGCGGAAGATTTATGTAGATATTGATCCGGAGCACCTTGGGTACCTGCCGATATAACGCATACCTTAGCGTGCGTGGCCTTCCTTCTCATCACTGTGCTGACGTTTCAGTTCTAGGTCTCTTGTTATCCAATCTTTCTGTTCCTGACGTCCCATTTCTTATGTACCTACATAGCCAGGAATTTACCTTACATTACAGAACTACCGTACTGTAGACTTAGAGCAGTCCTAACTGTGTTGTTGTCGCCCCCGGGTGCCAGGGTGTTGGTTGCTGTAGAAACGGACCGAACAGGAGTTACCAGTCCTCATCAGACTCTCGTATAGGTAGGCACATGTATCTGGAATAAGGCTTTGTTTTGCACTGACGGAGTTCCCACTGTCAGCACATGCTACCTACCTTAGGTATGTCCGAAACGCACCACAATCGATGCTCTATTATCGATCACGGGGAATAGACGTAATATATCGGAAATCAACTAATTCTAGAAAACACATTCTGAAAAACCAAATATCCGTCCAAATGCCGTTCAACAAGTCTAAAGCGAGGGTATCCAATGCAAACCGCCAACCACGCGATGGGGACGAAACATAAGAAATGAAACCAGAACTCCCCACTCCAGTCAGCAATCATCGACCTTTTCGACCCGGTATTCGTCTATAGTTTGTATCGAGGTGGGACTAAAGTCCAAATACTGCCCATCGGGCTGCGGATTCATTACCAGAATGGTAAGCATGCAACCATTCACCGCAATGACCTTGTATAGGACCGAATTGCCGCGAATTCGAACCGTATCTCCAGGCTGTCGGATTTGTTAGCCTGCATTTCGAGAGGTAGAGAGAGATGCCTTGACGCACAGCCATCTTGAAACAAGCTGAATTTCTGGAGAGATATTGGGATAGTTTGATAGTCAGACGAAACTAAATAGATGCTTTGTCAATGATATAGTCCGCTTGGGGCATCCCTAGATAGTCATGACTCACATCTTGGCGTTGCTGATCTCTCTTGCGTGGAGCTAAGAAGTGTGCAAAGGCTGTTGCAGAAATACCAAAGAGGTGAAGCTAGCTAGGTATGCTGGTAGAAGTAAGGTAGCCTTGAGTCGGGTTCATCATGGGCCACAGAACTCCAGGCGTATTTATTGACCTCTGAGCTGAGTGAGGCCAGCTTCCCTGCTGCCACCTCATCACTCCGGGGAGGGCATCAAGAGCCTGAAGCCAGCGCTCTTGTGGAACCAGGGGGGCATGTGCCCATTGTTAAATGCGGCAGTATCGATTAGCCCCGGGATGTCCCTCTTGGGTTTTCATCTTCTCGGTTCTACCTCACCCTGGAATTCCGTCAACCCGGAAGACCAAGCTTGGAGTGGGAGCCCCGGCTTCGTGGACGATGTTTGAACCAGCAACTCGGTTGGTAGTGGCGTGATGCCCACCGGACGAGTCTGTCCAACCAGACTAATAACAGCATGCAGACTGCTGGCAACCTTGTGCAGATATTCGTTGCCGGTGATTGGAGAGACGTAGATGGTTGCATTGCATAGCGTGGAGAATGTCCCCTTTTCGGGCTCTCCACCGGACCGGTCTTCACCCCGAACCTATAAAAGAGTCACACACCACGGCCATGTCTCTGTTCCTTTGAACTTCTTCCGAAGCCAGGCGATCCCACCCGTCTTAACCCGGCCAGAATAGCTGCTTGATTGCAGAACCTCCCAGGTTTTAGACCTCCCACATGGCAGCCAATCTGTCGGTAAATTAATAACATCACATATCACAAGTGTCTTGCTTGCCTGTATATGCATTTTTCATGTTTACCGTTGGGGCTTGTTGTGCGCCCAAGATCCCGTTGATCATGTTTCGACCAAGCACTATAGAAGGAATATCCTTGTTGTCGCCTCTTGGCTCTTATTCATATGTGTTGCAGAGCTCGAGTACCTACCTACCACGCACTGATGATGAAAGGACAGTGGTTCAAGCTAATGCGGCCGGGAAGATTACCCGCATATGTCACTGGCAGACCAGCATGGGTTACGCAAGGACTGCCTGATGATGCATTGCTGCTGGGAGCCAAAACCAACCTAACTCAAGGTGGCCTGCATAACCAGAGAGACCAGTGAACGTTGAGGACAGCATGCCCCGCAGTCTTGACCCCTCTCGTTGGTCTTCTCCCCACCAGAACCCGACATTCTGCAGCTAGGGATCAGTGTCTGGGTCCCTGGTTGCCTCTGTTGAGTGAGCGAGCCCCTGGACTGACAATGTTGACCTCCAGCCACGTTGAGGTTCCCCTCTCAAATCTACCTTTTCCCTCCAAAAGCTTTCCCCTGATCTGGAATGTGCTCCGCAAAATATGTTCAATGACGTAACCAAATCTAGTTTGCGGCCGAAATCCGCTTATCAGTTGAATCAGTTCCCGTACCTTTGGGCATCAACAACCTTTGTGCTTTGTATTGCCGCACCTGGGAAACTTGCCAGTGCATGCCTGGCTAAACCCAACGCGGCCTCACTTTTCCCCGGCCCGCCCTTCCTGTGGAATAACACCAAACAACGGCAGTTGTTCCTCCTGTCCTCTTCCACCTCCCCCTCGCACAGCTACCAGATGTAGTGAAGCTGGCTCATGTCAGATCGGAATACTTGAACAGGTCTACCTCACCTCTACCAAACAAAGGCTATGTCATAGATAAGATTGATTGTCTTGGCGGAATATTTCCGACAAGCGCATCAGCCGCCTGGAAAGACGGCTTGTTCAGGTAATAATGGCACCATCCAGGCTAACCCACCCCCCAGATTACCGATCGCTGATCTATCCACCAGCTTCTACACGTAAGCTATCGATAACTGTAGGTAGTGTCGGTAATACCACCCTTGCTCTCCTATGCCAACCTAGTTATTATATCTCAGATAGGTTGGTACCTCTCTTCTCAGCGAAGTGTCACATGCTTCTCTTCCGGACCTCTGTTTAATTCCTGCGCCATAAAAGAATGCCACCCAGAAGTTTTCATAGTAATGTACCTATCTACCTGCGTCATCATGACATCGTCGTGCTTCTGCCTTTCTCGCCAATTTGCACCTTGTCGGTAACGTTCCCTCTTTACCACCGTGCAATGCTACCTGTCTCCCATTGTCAGATAACAGCATCGGCAACTTCACCTCTGACACATCAGTCCCTGCACTGCTCGACACAGGCATAACCCTGTGTGGAGCTCCCAAATACGGCAACAGTGTTTGTGTCTAGAAGCCCAACCTTGTGTGAACCTAGCCCAATTCCCTCATCTCTTCTTTCCCTCGATCTCAAACAGTGGCTTCCATCGAGTCAGCGCCTTGGCCTGTCTATGGGGCCGTTAAGCGATGCTACCCTTTTTGTTCTTGGCACTGTTATCGGAGACACTTCCGGCGCCGTACAGTAGGCATATTCACTAAAGTTAAAGGAAATGAACGTTGGTAAATCATCCAAAGTGAAAACAAAGGAAATTAACCAGTTTTATACACGACTCCTAAACCCATCGTGTGTCCCATTGCTACACTTTTGCTCCTAGATGGTTGGCCACACCTCAGACACTAACTTTAGTGACACTTGTTCACCATGGTCTCAGTAACGCATGCTGGCCTATGACGACACACGGATGATGCGTGTACATGGCCATGTTGACAAATAACCGTTCCAAGACAGTCCCTGTGGATCTTGCTACTGAAACGGTAGTCAGGCTCAGCTTCTAAATGGCCAGGATAGAAGCATCTTTCCTGACCACAGCGACGAACAATTATGCCTATTTCTGGTAGGATATTCTTCTTGTAATACCAGAACCAGGCCATCCGATGAAGTACGTACTTTTTTGCCCTTTAGAGATACCTGAGAGTGCAGTTAGTCAAACAAGATAGTTTGAAATATCAACCGGTGCTAGAAACCCCTACCTGACCGCAAGCATCTGTTCTTGGGCCTGTGGCATAACCATGAAGCGAACAACCGCAGCGGAAGGCTAAAGCACCTTTCTATAGCTGTGTCGCTATCTGCGCCCGATGGAATCCCACAAATCTCCCAGCCGGCCCAGCCTTGAAGCCTCCCAGAAAACAGACACATGCAACTCACAAACCTCAATTCAGATGTCACCTCCTAACAGCTTCGCCTTCGTACCGATGACTGTTTGGATTCTTCTTTTTCAGCCTCTTGCCTTCTTTGAGATAAGATTCGGCCTCCCTCATCAGCTCCTCGAACTCGGCGTCTGTTGCGTGACGCGTGATGAGCGGCTGCATGGCGTTGCAGAGGCGATCGATGCGGGTGGCTGTGAAGCCATGCTCCCTGAAAGCTTTCTCTTTTGTTTGAAGTGGAACGACTGGGGAAGAAACAACAGCCTTGAGGAGGAGGACTGGCGGCTGAGGATTGGGAGTGGGAGCACGACTTGGGGGCTCAGAGATGGTGATGTTTGAGGTTGTCTGCATGGCGAGGGGCCGGGGTGGCAGTATGGGTTTGCGCGGAATGTGAAATGAATGAGTCGAAAGGTTTGACATTCTGACTGTTTGCGTGTGGAACTTCAGGATATGCGATTCCGCTGAGACGTTGCCAGGTATCTGGAGAAGATAGACTTGAAGTCGGAATTGCAGTTGACAGGATTAATACCATGAGCCTATTCCCTCGTGACAAAATCTTCTTTGATGCTGTGCCTGGGGATTTTCGCTAGGTTCATTGTTGAGCTTGACGTGTGGACAAAGCACTTGCCAGTCTGGCTTGATCCAAAGGCTCATCTGCGTGATTTATTTTGAGCGTACAAGGTAAAAGCACGTCACCTTTGACATTGACAAAGAGTCCCTGCGGTTCTGACATCCCACAACCAAAAACCCGGGTCCATGGCAAGGGGTTTTCTGTCTTGGCAGGGGCACTTTGATTTTGCCATCGGGTGGTGGATACCTGCACAAAAAAGACACAAGCATCATTCAGCTCGTACATCTTCCTCAGTTCTAGATTTCGGAAACTTTGGAGTTAGCAAGGGCGTGCCACAGCTTCTCTTTCTGGTCGGTTCTTCTACTTGCTGCCAAGATGCATGTTCTCTCAAGTCTCCAGTCATCTACAGCACATACCAGCCAATAGCTAGAATGAAAGCCCATTGCATCCCGACCAGAAACCCTCATCAAGCTGCGACAGGGTCAGCTTGTACAAAAATTGGCCATGGCTTTGGACAAAAGCTTTCTTTATCAGTTTTAAGATGGAGAGTAAGGTACCTATGTATGCCTTGCTTGAACCAGTTACATAGCTAGATAATCTCAATAAAATGGTGCTTTGGAAGGCCATTGTCAACTGCATTGGCCTCAGTATTGGTGGGGGCCTCCGAGTAATGCCTACCTGAACACCGAGTGCAAATTGATTCCATGGTTGCAAGATCAAGGTAGTGTAAAAACCCCTGGCGAGCTTCGATTTCGGAGCTTCCGCTCCTTCCTTCCTTATTCCTCTGGTTCACATTGCGATCTTGAAGAAGAAGTGGGGCAATCGAGCACAGTATAACTGCACCAGAGTTTATTTCCACATGAGCAACTGTGGCTGTCAACCTTTTTCAGTCCCGACTTTTGCAGCCACAAAAGTCGACCGTTTTGAGACTTTTTCTTTTTTTACTTCTTTTTTTTTTTTACTTCACATCAACAGCACATCATCTTCCATCGCCGCGGTGAGTCGACACTCCTCCCGATACCATCCATCTCTACTCCACGACCCAACTCCGACTCACGATGAAGGCCAAGAAGTCAACCACGACCATCCCAGGCGGCTCTGCCTCCGGCGGCGAAGCCGACGTGTTTCCCAGCGATGGCGGCGTTTTCTATCTCACCGTCCCCAGAGAAGACGAGACATATGAGGAGTACTCCGCCCGTCGCGCCATCGACACGGCCCAGCAGATTGCGCGGGCGAAGGAGCGAATTCGTATGGGCAAGGGGAAGCCCATGGTTCGCAAGCCGCCCCCAGAGTGGTACGTACGTCTAACAGAGTACAAACGTCTGATAGAGGCCAAAGAAGAGGCGGTCGAGTCTCGCGCCGCTGAAGCCCCGGATGATTCCACGTCTGAAGAGGAACTCGGCGCCAAAAAGCTCGGTTCCTCCACCGCTGCCAACAAACAGCCCGATTGCCAGGCAACGACCCGCAAGTCTTCCAAGCTCCCAGCCATCAAGGAAGATGATACCAGTGAGGAGGAGGAGAACAGTGAGGAGGAGGAGGGATATGTCGTCATCAAAAACGAGGTCGTCATCAAAAAAGAAGTCACCATGAAGCAAGAGCTGGATCTCAGGCCGAAGGCCATCATCAAGCTGGAGGAAATGTCGAGCTCGGTCCGGGAGTTCCTGAAGCGAGGGCGTCAGTCAGACCTGGCGTGGCGCAAAGAGGTGGAGGAGAGAGACAAGAAGCGTGCCCGGGAGGCCGGTTACAATGGTAGATATGTTTCTTTTTTTTGAGAAGTAGTATCAGCCGGGCGTTTGTGCTAACGACAGCAACTGACTAGACCAGCATTGATGGACCATCTTGCCACCCGAGTGAATTTTTGACGACAACAGCCACGACGAGATACTTGACAATGGCGATATTCCCGAGAGGGAGCACTGTGAATATTTTGAAGATAACTGGGTCCTGGAAACGAGCTTTTTCTGGGAGTGAGGATCACGGTAGCTAGAGATTGGTCTGGTACCTATTTGGAGTAAGAAGTGCGAGATGATGGTTTTATCGATGCTCTAGCCTTGGGTGTCAAGAATAGGACAACAAAGGCATATACTTTTACTAATACTACGTGTGCATCGAGATGGCTGGCGAACAATGCTTCCGATGTAATTGATGGCAAACTTCATCTATCTGGATGCCTGTTTAATAAGCGTCTCTAACTTTCTCTGACGCCTCCACTAGCCGCAAATAGCTCAGCTAGAATATCTTCAGACCCTTCGATGACTTTGTCAGGACCCCTGAATTTCGCGTTGATCACATCCACAAATGTCATTCCCTCTTGTTCCACCACGCCCGCACCAGACCCCAATTCCAACGACTTCCCATTCGCCTCCAACCAATGCTTCCACTCCCCCAGCCCCTCTGTAACGTGCTTCAACGTGTAACTCGCCAGCTCCTTGTAGTACTTTGGCGCCCCTTCCTCCCCCTCCTCCCACTCATCCTGCTGCGCGGCCGTGTTCTGGCTCGCCCTGGCCGCGATGCCCAGGTACTCGTCCCTCTCCGTCTCGTCCTGCCCAAAGCACGCGAGGGCGCCACCGCCGAGGTTGTAGAGGAGCGCGTTTAACAGGATTCGACACATGCGGCCGTTTCCGTCGAGAAAAGGGTGGATGTTGACGAGCATGTGGCTGTATTTTGCTGCCAGGGCGACGGGGTCGAGCTTGCGCTGGTCCAGCTCGCGGTTCAGTGAAGTGATGAGGTTGTGCATGGCAGAGGGGACTTGCTCCGCGGGGGGGAAGGCGTGGAGGCCGGCGACGACTTGAGCTGTGCGGTAACGGCCGGAGTAGGAGGGCCAGGGGTTGTTTTGGTCAATGTCGATGCCCGAAGTGAGGATGCCGTGGGTGGTGAGGAAGAGGGATTCGGTGATGGCGGGGGGGTTGTGGTTGCGGAAGGCGTCCATAAGGTGGCAAAATGCTTTGATGTGCTGATGGGTTTCGCGGTAGGTGCTGATGATGGAGGCGGGGTCGGAAGGGCGGGACTGGGCGAGGAGGTGATTTTGGAGGGTGTGATAGATGGGGTCGACAGCGGTGATGGTACTGGGGAGCTCATCCCAGAGACCATGGCAAAACGTTAGCTGACAAAGGGCATGGGTGAGGTCCAAGGGGCCACCGGCCTGCTCGATGAGATTGGAGCCAAAGATGACTTTGGGGAGAAGGAGAAGTCGGTGGTGGCGGGCGATTGTGTCTTGCGACAGAGGCGATTCTGATAGATGCTGCTGTATTTCGGCAAGAAGTTTCACGTACTCCTCCTTGAGATCGTCCGGGTCGACATCATCGCCCAAGATACTGTAGTCATATTCATCGCCCATCAAGATCCCATCCAGGTTTGGTTGTGAGGTCACCATCTTGATGTAAGGTATATACCTAGATGAGCGTTGGGAGTGAGTCGATATCGGGTTTTTGAGGCCGTCTTTTCGTTTTCACCTATTTTGCCTGGCGTGCAGCTTTCTTCTTATTTAAAGAGCATCTGCAAGGAAAGTGAGGGTGTAACGTTTGAGTCACTGACAAAAAGCATACCTACCTAGGTATAAAGAAAAGCATGAACGCCATGTACGCAAGGCAGGCATAAACGTTACTCTGAAGCCTAGGTATCCGTCTGCATGGAGTTTCCTCGAGGCACATCACCTACCAGTGACATTACGCAGTGATGGATAGGTGGACTTCATTAAGTATCATCTTCTTCCCACAAAGTGCCAGTCTCTTGAACTTACGACAAAACAATGCATCTCTCCTTTTCCCCCGTAATTGCACTTTGCTCGAAGCGTTGGCAATGTATTTATCGAGGCGCTTGCCTCCTTTCAGCTGGCTGGGTGTCAGAGGGAAGCTGGGAACTTGGTGGCGTCCAGTCACAGTGGGCGCCGAGCTGCAGAAGCGACAAGTCTCGCCGCACTTCCATCTTTCTTCAGCTGTGCCCGCCGAGTTTGTGCCTGACAGCACCTTTGGTTCTCCAAAGTTCATGATTGCCTCAACGGTACCTACACAATGGAGCCAGCAGCTGCGAATACAACTGCCAAAAAATCCAACTTGGCCCGGATTCTCTCCAAGTCAACGCCGTTAAACATGCCAAAGGTTGAAGCAGCTGCACTGGCTCAGCGGACAAAGATAGCAGAGTATCTGGTTCGGCGCAACCGCACCGATGTTCTCGCAAAGCTACCGCACGAGGCCTTGATGCAGATGCCGGATGAAATTCTAAACGAGCTTCCGCCCTCTATCCTCGCCAAATTCCCGCCAGAAAGGTTGGCCCGGCTGCCTTACACCACGCTGATCACTCTCTTGGACCCTCTGATATTGCCAGCCACCGTTGTTGCGGCCTTTCCGCCAGACGTTTTGGAGACGCTATCGCCCAGCGTATTATTGCAACTACCCCCAGAGGCGCGCCTGATGCTCCCGCCCCGGATCCAAGAAGCGCTCGAGAAGCTTGCAGGCCGTGTTTCGCTTGTTCAGAACACCGCCCGTGCTGCCGAAAGCGAACGTGTCTCTGCTACGCGTCCGGCCCCCTCCGAAGAGCCCGGAGTGCGCTTCTTCACGGTCCAGCCTCTCGCCAGGGCAGCTGCTTCCCAGGTCCCCGCAGCTGAGCCGGATGGGAAGCTCTACTCACTCCCCATGCGCACCCTTGACGCCCGTCGCGGATCACATGGCTACTCGGGAGGTCAACAGCCGGGCCTGGAGCGCTCTGCATCCCAACCCTCGTACACACAGTCCCGCGGTTACCAAAAAAGGCAACCGATCAAAAGCTGGCTGGAAAGCACAGTCTCCACGGCCGGCAACCAATCCCCATCGGAGCACCACGACACGGCCAGCATTCTGCGCGAGCTGGCAGATCTGCGGGTCGAGCGGGATGCCCTCGTGGCGGAAAAGGCCAAGATGAAGGAGAAGCTGGGCCAGTGGGAGTCGTACCTTGGCAGCTGCAAGATGCAGGTCCGCGAGCAGTGGGGGGAGTATTGGACGAGGATCAATGCAACCGGCGATGACCGCGATGTTGTGCTCAAGACGCTGGTGTTTGCGCGGGGACTGGTGGCCGAGTATCGGGATGGGCTGGATGCGTGCAAGAGGGAGTTGAAGGAAGAAATCGGGAGGAATAAGGAAAAGGAGGCGGTGATTCAAGAGCTACAAGCCGAGCTAGCTCCTCTGAGGGTAACTGCCCAGGAAAGGGTCCCGGGAATGGAGGATGAGCTGGCGCGGCTCAAGTTGGCACACAAGGAAGAGCTTGACGGGGCAAGAAAACCGCTGCTTGAACAACTGCAGAAGCTGCAGAAATTTGGCAGGGAACTGCAGCAAAAGGGAAAGGCAGCCGCCGAGGAGCACAAAAGGGAGCTGGCAAGAAGGGAGGCAGATCTTGAGGCCCAGCACCGAGATGAGATGAAGAAACTTGTACAGAAATCCAAGCAACAAAGGGGCGAGGAAGACGAAGCAAAACACGCCGCTCTCATCAAGATAAAACACAACCACAAGGCCGAGGTGGACAGCTTGCGTGCGCATCACACCGAGGAAATTGCCCAGCTTGCCAGGATGCACGAGGAACAACTGGCGGCTCAGTCCAAACTGGCCCAACAGCGGGAGGACGAACTGCACGAAGAAAAAATGACAAAGCTTGAAAGAATGAACAAGGCACAGCTGGCCACAGAGGCCCAACTCCGCAAAGAGCAAGAGGAGAATGAACTGTTGCAACGCGAGAGGGCCATGCTCCATGCGTCGATCCAGCAGCTTCAAGTTGATACGGCATTGCAACTGAGCCAACAACACGACGAAATGTCCTCGCTCTCATCACAAAAGGGGCAGTTGCGTCAAACCGTCGATGGAAATCTGAGAAGACTATTCCAGCGTTTGCAGTTTGCCATTGAAGTAGTAACGGAACCGGTCAATCTGGGCGAGATATCACTTGTTCCAGGAAGCCAGCTTGACCGGGATGGCTTTGTGGAAAGGAATGGGGAAGGCGCGCTTCGCTTTCTTCTCAAACACATTGTGTGGAGTGTCATCATCAACGGCTTCTTCTCAGCGCCCTTTGGGTTTGGGATATTTGGGGATGGAGAGGCAAGGGACAGGCTCTTCCAGCTATATGTCACTTGGCGTCGTCTCGTTGCTCCAGACCACGAAACAACAGGAAGCCAGGATGGTGCAAATTCTCAACCCCCTACCCTTGACTTTGGGATCTTTTTCCAGGACCCCGAAGCCAACCGGTGGAGATCGTCCACTTTTGCTTCCATTCGGTCAAGCACAGTCAACCCAGCAATGGTTGCAAACAGTGAAAAGGTCGGACGGGAGATACACGGTCTGCTTTCCGCTGTCACCACAACTGTTCCAGAAGAGATCACCAACAAGGTGGACGAGATTGTATCCTTGGCAGGGGAAATGGCACTCGAAACGGGGATCCACGAGTCACATCTGGGCCTGCTGATGCCAGCACCGGGAACGTCAACTCAGATCGGTCAGGAGTTCATCGACTGTGAGGATGAATACACCGTCAGCCGGACAGTGGAGAGTGTTGAACTCGGGGTGTGCCCCTACTTTTATAGGGTCGGGGACGGAACCAGTGACTTCTCAACGACCTGGGTCATCGCCCGCGGAAAGGTGTACATCAAGAGATCGCCGTGAGAGAATGAGTTACCAACTGCAACGACAGCGGAGTGGTATGATTGATGTCAAGATGTAGCTGCGAGCTGAAACGCAATCAACTCGCAGGTTCGTCCGGATCATTGGGACCCTACCCGTCTCACCTGTCAAACGCACCATGGGTAGCAACGGCCCAAACATTGTCGTTGCCCAACACGGGGGTCGGGAGCCATCATTTGGGTCAAGCTGAAAGGATTCGCAGGCGAGGTAGCCTCACATGTCATTCCACAGTGCTGCTGCCCAAAGGGACACCGTCGTTGGCTGCAGGCGGATGCTTCCGTGATTCTTGGCCGCGAGCACGACATCGGGGAATTTGACCGGTTAGGTCGAGCTCACGTTATCCGCGATGCTGCCGTGCAATGCGCCAAGGCCTCCGCTCAGACCAAGATGCCGTTGAGTGCTTCGATGGACCTTCCCGATCAGGACGGGGAAGGGTCAAGAGCCGGGGCTTCGGTTGGTGGTTTTTTTTTGACTTTTGTTATTACCCCCCAGTCCGAGTTGATCGAAACAGGAAGACGGCATTTCCAGGTTTGGTTCCAAGACGACTCGGAGCTGTCACAGTGGCGCCCCCGCGCGGACCGAACCACAACGGTGAAAGCTTGTGGTTGTGTGATTTGGGGCCGCTTTGGCTGATGTCTTGGACCTTCCGCACCGGGCGATCGATCCCTCGGCTTTTTATTCGTGTCGATGATATACGTGCTATAGTGGCGGTAGAATTGTAGGGCTTTTATGGGCCATGATCTGGGAAGGTACCTAGGTAGGTAGCACTGCAGCAGACCGCCTTGCCCTCTGCTCTGCTGTCCTTACCGAACACCAGATGGACAGTGACACAGCGACACCCACCCACCAGTCATCTCGACTTCCACCCTCCCTGCCGTCGTGGGATCGCGTAGCTGCGGCTCAGCAAAGAAAGAAACGACAAATAGGCAGGTCCTATTCGACATCCCGGTCGTCAAATTGAGTTTCCACCAAATTGTCCATCGATGGCGCCAGCCCAGCCAGGCCGTCACGTCACCTTGTGTGATGGGTGGTGGGAGCGGCTCATCCAAAAGGTTGATATTAAAAGGCGCCAGTGGTCCGTTGATGTTGCTGCGTGCTTTGTGCGAGGTAACACTCTGAAGTGGGAGAGACAGTGATCGGCATCGCGACCCCTCTTCCAAACCTCGCATTTCTTTCCGGTTTTCTTTCCTGGCTTGTTGCCAACGAAGAAAGAGATATCTACTTGAACACCATGGGTCATTCTGACGCCGAGGAGGCGGGCATCAAGGGCTCCAACGACCATGTGCACGACAAGGCGATCCATCAGACCGACATCGATGGATCGTCGGCGGTGGTAGGCGAGATTGAGGAGGAGAACAAGTATGCGTACGACGATTCGCGCAAGCTGGGGATTACCGGTGCTGTGTTCTTGATTCTCAACAAGATGATCGGTACCGGTATCTTTTCGACGCCTTCGAGTATTTTTGCGGCTACCGGGTCGGTGGGTATAAGTCTGATGCTCTGGGTCATCGGTAGGTCATCCCTGGCCGCCTCGACGAGCTGAACAAACACGGGAGTGCTGATGAAACTTGCAATCAATAGGTGGCTTCCTGACCTTTTGCGGCCTGTCTGTATGGCTCGAGTTTGGCCTTGCCATCCCCAGGTCCGGCGGTGAAAAAAACTACCTCGAGCACATTTACCGTCATCCCAAGTACCTTGCGACATGCGTGCTTGCGTCGCAAATGATCCTGCTTGGTTTCTCGTCCGGCAACTCGCTTGCTTTTGGCCGCTACATCCTCTACGCTGCCGGCAATGAGCTCAAGGACACGTACAAGGCGCGCGGCGTGGGCGTTGCTTGCGTCACCTTTGCTGTGGTCCTCCACGCGGTTGTGCCTAAATGGGGCATCCGGTTGTTCAACGTCTTGGGTGTGTTCAAGGTCGTCGTGCTCCTCTTCATTGTTTTCTCGGGCTTCGCTGCGCTGGCTGGTCGGAGATTGGTGGAGGACCCGCGCAATTTTGACAATGCGTTTGCCATTGAGGAGGGCGATGGATACGGTGGTGGTGGCGCGTACGAGTACTCGAATGCGCTGTTGAACATCGTCTACAGCTACAAGGGCTGGGAGAATGCCAACTACGTGCTGGGCGAGATCAAGGACCCGAGGCGGACGTTGACGATTGCCGCTCCTCTGGCCGTGGGTGGTGTCACGATCCTTTATGTCTTGGCCAACGTGGCGTACTTTGCTGCCATCCCCAAGTCTGCCCTGGCCAAGTCGGAGGTTATCGTTGCCGGTCTGTTTTTCCGGAACATTTTTGGCGACAGTGCCGGCGCCAGTGTTTTGCCCGTGTTTGTGGCGCTCAGCAACTTGGGCAACGTGCTGGCTGTGAGCTTTGCGCATGCGCGGTTGAACCAGGAGCTTGGAAAGGAGGGTCTGTTGCCGGGCAGCAGGTTCTGGGGGTCAAACAAGCCCTTCAACTCGCCAGCCGCCGCCCTTTTCCTCCACTGGATTGTCACGATCATCGTTCTCCTCGCCCCTCCACCTGGACCGGCATACAACTTCATCGTCAGTTTGTACACATATCCCGGGGCCTGGATCAACAGCTTCGTTGCCGCTGGGCTGATCTACCTCCAGCACCAAAAGAAGGAGGTGTGGAACCCCGGCTGGAGAACATACTTGCCCGTCACCATCATTTTCCTGCTGTGCAATGCTTTCCTGGCAATTGTTCCGTTCATCCCGCCGTCGGACGGGGACTTTTGGGGGGATGGGTATCCCTATTATGTCTTCCCTGTGGTTGGCGTGGCTGTCCTGATTCTGGGTGGCATCTACTGGGCTCTGTGGACCAAGTTCTGGCCTGCGGTGCGCGGTCACAAGCTTATTGCGGAGAGAATCATCGATGAGGAGGGCGTGGAAGTGGTGCGGTATCGCAAGGTCAAGGTTGTGAAGCACGGGTGATGGGGGTGATGGGGGTGATGGGGGTGTTGGGGGAAGCGAAGGGAGTGGGAGGGGATGCAGTGGTCGTTGTTGTTCTGGATACCCATAGCCGATTTAGACTCGTGTGTTTGTGCGAGTTGATAAACAATAGAAGAAGTATGTACTTCAAAAGGTAGCAATGCTTTGTTCCTATGTTGTGGTGATGGTTGATGGTTGATGGTGGCAGTGAGGCTGGGTGTGGCTGAGCAGCCGCCTGCCGAAGAACAGAAGGCTAGCTGTAACCCCACCAAGCTGCTAGCAGCACCCCACCCGTGGCGTCTGTGGGGAGCTGACGTGCATGGGTCCAAATGGCAATGCCAGGTTGCAAGCTCTCAGGTCACAGCTTCAACTTTATTTTGTTGGACGAGTTTGCAAAACATCTCTGCGACATCTCTGCGACATCCCGTCACGGCTGCTTCTCTTGTCCTCTCGGCCAAAACATCCAAAATCACCATCACGCGTGCCAGCCGCCTGGCCATCATCCACCGGCAACATGGTACGCCCCGTCCACCCCTATCCACAATTCTCAGCCTTGCGCGCGCGCGCCGCCCCCTTGCTGACTGGTGATCTCTTGTCCACAGAACACAACGTTTAACAGCGCCCTCAAACAATCTACCTCCCTCCGAAAAGATCTTTCCTCCCTCTCCTCCCCCGATGCCGACCTCACCCCCGCCGCCCTCGGCTCCGTCAGCGCCAGCCTCACGGCCCTCTCCCGAACGATAGACGAGTACAGCACCCTCGCCAAGCAGGAGCTCAACAAGGCCAAGCAAGAGAAAGCCTTTGAGCGCATCAAGGACTTCAAGCAGGAAATCTCGTCGTACCGTGCCGAGCTCGAGCGCCTCAAGAAGGAAAGAGAAGAGCGGGTATACGCCAACAACAGGGGGGAGCTGCTAGGGAGGAGACCGTTTGCTGCCCAGACGCCCGAGAACCCTTATGCCAGCGCCGCCGTGTCGGGGGTGCAGACTACATCGGGGTATGGCCATGCGAGGACGCACAGCACGGTGGAGTCTGGCAGTGGGCTGGGCATGGGGAGCGGCGATGTCACGCGGGAGTCGCATGCGCTGAGGGAGCAGGCTTTCTTCCAGCAGACAAACTCGGCCCTGGATGACTACATTGCCAGGGGGCAGGCCGTGCTGGGCGATCTGGGGCAGCAGAGGGAGATACTGAAGAACACGCAGCGGAGGCTGTACAGTGTTGGAAATACGCTCGGGATATCCGGCGACACCATCAGGATGATTGAGCGCAGGGCGAAGCAGGATAAATGGATCTTTTGGGGAGGTGTGGTGGGCTTCTTTTTGTTTTGCTGGCTGGTGTTGCACTACTTGCGGTAATGTTGCGCGGCCAAGGGGAGTGGGAAATAGTCATCAAGCGTGGAGTTCTGGCACGGATTTGCTGTAAATTGGTACTAGGGAACTTGTTTGATTTTCTTTTCCTTCGTCGCTGTGGTCGTCCAAGCAAGGCAGCCCACTACATCTGCCTCAAGGACATGGTGAATAGCACATCCTTGGTTGCCTCGACCTCGATGACTCGAGTCTCGGGCAAGATGTGGTTGCTGGTGCTCATCTGCCCCCCAAATTCCGTCGGCCAGTCCGTCACGTCCCACTCCAGCCCCTTGGTTGTGATACGGCTCGGTTCTTTCACGGGTAGAATTCCTACCCACTTTGCAAACACGTCCTTGTCCCCTGCCGGACCGTCCCTCACCCTGATGACATGCTTTCTCCCTGCCTTGAGCATAAAAGTCAGAGACTCGCCGCTGAAGAAGTACATCTTGCCCTCGTTGTAGTTGGGGTCCGATTGGAACATGTACAAGTGGTGGAGTTGGGATATGCCATGGTCGACTCTGCCCCCCAAACTACCAACAACGACGATGTCCTTGCCCTTGGGAGAGGGAGGGTATCTCGCACGGGTGTGCTCAACAGCTTTGGCAAAATCGGTCGAGTAGTCATCGCGGTAGTAGATCACGTTGGTGCGTCTTGGAGGGGTCTCGTAGTAGTTGCGCGCGACTTGGCTGATGGAGTCCAGGTCGCCGATGATGACGTCGAGGTCGTCAAAGGAGGGGTCGGCATGGATGCCAGCCACATCGTGCAAGCAGTTAGCAGCGCCGTCAGCGGCTATGCGGAAGGAGGCTGTGGAAGGGGGAAGGTTGAGTTAATGATGTGGATGATGGGTGGTGAGCAAGGGGGGGGCACGGACCATGATTCCATAGCCTCTTGATCATGGCGACATGGTTGTGGATGGGCTGGTTGAGGATGAGAAGAGCGTAGTCAGGAAGCGCGTCATTGGATGGAGGCCGGATGATATCTGCAGGGTTCCATTCGATGATGGGCGAGGCCTTCTTTTCCTGAGGGCTGCATGCAGCCATGGCCGTGATGCTCTGTTTGGCTGTTTGGTTGGGTGGCGTACCTGCAGGACAGCTGAGAGAAATGCGGGGGCTCCTGCTGACGAGGTGAGATGCTTGACGGGAACTCAGGTTTTTGCCCAGATGCAAAAGGGTTGGCTGATATGGATTTGTAGGTGGTGATGGCTGCATAGATAAATCGAGTGTGCTTCCCGGCTTTGAGTTAAATAAGTGAGTGACAATTAAAACACATCTTTTCTCCCCCATGACAGCTTCAGATGTGGGGGTCGCCTCGTGGATTCTTCAAGAGACAAGACTGCCTCCTGAGTATCCATCCCTGTGGCGCTCCTTTTGGAGCCAAAAGGTTGCCTTGGTCCCTTTCATACAACATTTGCTCATAGAAAATGAGAAAATACACCCTTCCAATTCCCGCTCAACGCTTTGAGGGTGAAATGGAAGCTGTCAAAATGCAAAATGCTCACCAGATCTTGCTCCGACGTCAAGTGTGGATTCCAGGGCCGCAGGGTCGGCTCTCACTCAGTGGAGATGCTCTAGCCGCCCGCTGTGGGGATCAAAGACCTGGAGAGCGGGAATGACGACTTCAACTGAAACCGATCAGTGCTCTCAAGTCTCACTCTCACAGCCCCATGCCAAAATCAAGATGAGACTACCGAAAGCGACTCGCTTTCTCGCCGCATTTCATGGAATCGCAACACATCGTATCGTCACATCCCAGGCACCCAGGCCGCGCACAAGCTTCTTTCCCGTTCCAGTGGTTATGGGAGTCATCGGGAGGGAGCCTGGCTGGAATATGGTCCGTCTCATTGGCTGCTTTCCACTGATCGAGTCTCAATATCTTCAGCTGTGCACAACCACACGAAGACCATGCGCCAAATCCTTGTGTTGGTCGATTCCGTTATCTCGCACTAATTTCAGCCCTGATATTGAAGTTTATCATTTCAACCCGCCGCGTTCTAGACTCGACTTTTCGGCGAGGCTCCCATCAAATGGACGGCGCCTCACAGGCGCCTTGTGAGCCATGATGACTGCCCGGGTAGGTAAGGTAAGGTATATAGTCCAGCCCGTATCCCACTGACGCGTCGCTGGTTGGCTCAGCTGAATATCACACACTTTGTTTCAACCAGAGACCATGATCATCCACACTTACAAGCCACCGATCGTTTTAGCCGCAGTGTTCTGCGTCAGACTTGCCGCAGCTCAGGATTATGTCGGGCCCAACTTTGCAAAATGTCAGAAGCGAGTGAACGATATCTTGAATGGGGATGAGTGGAATGGCATCAACAACGTGACCATCGAGCAGTACATGTATTATGGCGCCGTTCGCGGGATGAATCCTGAGTACTCCCGAACGTCCAGAGACAATTTCATCACCATCACGACCGAGGGTTGCAAGGTGCTCTGCGAGAGCCCTGTCGACTTTTACTGGCACTCCAGCATCACGACCACCCTCAGCATCATTTCCAACTGGATACTTCCCATCATGGCCTTGCTTTCCGCTCTCCCATACGATTCTTTGCACCGTAGGACGGCCGGGGCACCATGGTGGGAGACGAGGATCATGGGGACCCTTCGTGCCCTGCTCAACTGGCTCGGGTCCCCCGAGACAGCCCTCACAAACACCCTGTTCAACATTCATCAGATGCACACATGCTTAGCTGAAACTAAATCATCAGGCCAGGGCATTTCGGGAAACAGCAACCTGCGGTCACTCAAGATGGATGCTTACTACGTGCTCAGCTGCATAGGCCAGTTCAACATGCCCGATCTAAGCAGCGATGACTTTCTGGAGCCCCTCATCTACGCCTTGTTTCGGGGCTTTGTACACTTGGATGTCGGAGAGGCTGCTGCCCACGGCCAGTCGGCAACCTATCCGCCAGCCAGCACTACACCAGAACAAAGGGAACGGTCCAGACAGGCAAAGGCGTGGACCAGGGAGCTTCTCCAGGAGATGGCTTTCCAACTCAGGATGCTCCGTCGTCGAGGAATCTACCCATCACTCGTCAATGTGTTTCTCTTCTGCATCGCCTACGCCATGGCCGTCGTGCTAGCTTTCAGCGACGTCGGCGAAAGAACCACGGCTCACGCTTTGGCTCTAGGTATCCTTGTCAGCTGGTTGCCGCTACTTGTCTTGTTTTCCATTCTGGACCGGAACCCCATGTCGGCCGATCGGAGCAGAAAGCTGATGTCTCGATGGCTGTGGAACGCCGATGCAATCCGTCGGTGGGAGAAAGGTTCGGGTATCCCGGCTTCCCAGACCCCGCCGCCAGTCATGCCGGCAGGAGGTCCGCCTCCGTTGCCGGACTGGTGGACATGGAGCAAGGAAGAGAATTTGCGCGCGCCGCAGTTACAGGGCGGTCAGGTGGATTCCTTCCAGCAGTCGGTCAGATTCGACCCTTTCATTGGGGAATTTGTTGGACAAGGAAGACAGATGGGCTACCACGGCCTGGCTCTTGCTGTTGTGCACAGTGTGTATGACAGTCATGGCCCAGATCGACGCATGAGGTCCATTGAGGAGATTGTGACCCATACCCGTCTAAAGCTCCAAGGACGGCGGCCGTGGGCTTGGTGGAGGATGGCGCTGATTTCACTGGCCATGGTTTGGCTCTTTGCCGGAATGGCTTTCATGATTTCATACAACACCCCCACTGTCGGTTTTGCTTGTCGGTCCGGGTCTTACACGGTATACGGCCTTCTCACCTTTGGTTCCTGGTTCCTATCACTGCTGCCATGTTACAAACACCCCAAGAACTGGATGAGAGCTGTAGCCCACGCCTTCAACACGCTGGCCCTTCTCACTCTCCTCCTCATCATCTTTGCGTCTTTCAGCGGTATCTTCAATAACTGCCTATGCAAAGGGGGGTTGGCTGGATATTTGGATTTCGAGAGTGCAGAGTTCTACAGGAACCCAAACCACTTCGACGTGTACACTTGGTGGATGGCCGGCGCCATTGTGGGCGCTTTGCCGTTAGCTGTCTGCTTACTGAGAGCAGCTTGGCTGTTGATTCAACTAAAACCTCTGTGGCAGGCTTCGGAGCAGCATAATCCACATGTGCGCAACCCGGAAGTTGATATGATCTGGTTGATCTAGTGGTTTTTTATTGTTTTTCTTTGTATTCTTGCTTACCAGATACCCGAGGATGTAGATACTTTACCCAATGATACCCATCAAGTTGTCCCCCCTGAGCCCCTGGAAAGAACGCTGACATTCCGTTGGTTCTACAGCGGGAGTCTTGGCACCACGCTGCTGCCTAAAACACGGCCGAGGTTTTATTGACATGAACGCGCAGCATGGATGCTTCATACACACACGCACTGTTTTCTCTCACAGGCAGTCATCAAGAATCTGTTTAGTCTCATCAACATGGCGCCGTGCAAACATGCAAACCTGTTTCTCGATGTATCACCAAACGCTGCCCAGGCTGGATTCGCGCGTCCACCGGCTGCCAAGAGAAGAGCGGCAGCATCCCTCGCCAGCCGCATAAAACCAGGCAAGGCTGATGAAGAAGACGCCCAAAGTCTTGCTGGCACTTTTCCAGGCCCCCTAATCCTTCCAGATGACTTGCTGTCTGTCTACCCCAAAGACTCTGACTCGGGACAGACGGTCAAGCTCTGGCAAAGATCCAAACACCGCAACCGCCTCCACCCCAACACCCCCAACACCATCCACGTCGCCGCACCACCCTCTTGCTCCCCCAAGATGAAGCACGTCAAGGACTGGATCAAACCCCTCACCGCCACCCAGGGAGAGGAAGACGTCCACCCTCCCAGGCCAAAGGACCTGGCCGCCTATCTCGCCGCCTACTACCACCCACTCCCCGTCACCCAGACCCCCAACCTCAGCTGGGTCCCCTGGGAAGACGACGGCTGCTCACCGGCCGCCACCAAAGACAAGGACAGGTACATCGGCCTCCAGCAGGGCCAAAACGTCACCCGGGTCCGCACCCGCCCCTGCCCGGACGGCGCGTACGAGCGGCAGCTGAACCTGAGCGACATCCTGGACGCGCTGCTGCACATGGTCGAGGAGATCCACCCCCGGTACGCGCTCGTGATGATGCTGCACCACGACCTGTACGAGGACGAGACGGACGACTTTTGCTGCGGGAGGGCGTACGGCGGGAGCAGGGTGTCGGTTGTGACGTCGAGCCGGTATCATCCCGGGCTGGACTGGTATCAGGAGATTGAGCGGGCGCACATGTGGCCGGCGAGCCACTGCGGGAATTTTGTGAGGAGGAAGTGTGGGGTTCGGCCGGAGACGGCGAAGAGGAGGAAGGTGACGGTTGGGGGGGGGGATGATGATGCTGCTGGGGAGGGGAGGCATGAAGGGACGGCGATGAGGGCGGCGGTGGATGCGTATGTTGCTGCGCCGGCGCCGGAGAAGGATTTGGCGGGGTTGTGGTTTGGGAGGACGGCGCTGACGATCTCGCACGAGCTGGGGCATTGTTTTTGTTTGGGGCATTGCAACTATTATGCCTGTGCCATGCAGGGGACGGGGGGGATTGTGGAGGATGTGAGGCAGCCGCCGTATTTGTGTCCGGTTTGTTTGGAGAAGGTCATCTCGGGGTTTTTGGAGGTGAAGGAGTATGCAGAGATGGGGAGGGAGAGGCTAATACTGCAAAGGTATGAGAAGCTGTATGAGCTTTGCACGGACAAGACAAGGGCTGGGGTCAAGATGTTTGCGGGTTATGGAGCGTGGTTGGGCAAGAGGATTGAGGCGCTTAAAGCGGAGGAGGAGCAAAAAGGGTCGGTTCCTTGTATTGATCTAACAAATGACAGCGGTGATAACTGAGTCAAGAGTGTTCTCTAGTAGTAACGAAAGAAAAGTCGAAAGCAACGATGGCGATTAAGGGTTAAGGGCAATGAGCTTTCCAAACTCGGTGTTGTTCGCAGCAACATGCCATGCCTGGTCAATCTCATCCAGCTTGAACTTGCCAACAACCTCGACGCCAGTCTCAGGGCCAAGTCTCAACACGCCAGACTCAGCCATCCTGACAATTTGTCTAGCGTCGGCTCGGTCATACATGTATTGTCCCTTGATGGTCAAGCTCTTCCACACAACCATGGCATACGTCGCCGAGAGACCCTCGGGGAGTATGCCCATGAGCGAAACCCTCCCGTAGTTCCTCAAGGCCTTGAAGCAGCTGCTGACATGGGTGCTTCCTGTTGCAGCCGCCGGACTGATATCAAGGTAAGCATCGACCGATCCCCAGCTTGTCAGTTTCTGGGCGTCCCCATCCTCATCCCCCGTCATCGGTACAATCTCGACCTTGCCCTTCGGATAGCAACCCTGAATTCGTTTCAGGATCTCCATATTCCTCCCCATAGCAATCACCTGCCCGGCCCCCATCGCGACGGCAACCTCCACCGCAGCACCGCCGAACTGCCCCGTAGCCGGCGCGACAATCACCCTCTCCCCCGCCTGCAGCCCGATCCCCTTCCACCCTCCCATCTCAACAAGCTGCACAGGCAACTGCAACAGATCCTCCACACTGTACCCCAACCCTCCCTCCTCCTTTGCCCCGCACAGCTTCTCCTCATCCAACGGCTCCACGTTTTCCAACGGAGCAAGGACGTACTCGGCGTAGCAGCCGTTCTTCCAGTTCTTTTCAATCCACTCCCTGCTGGCGGGCAACCCGCCGTCAAAGCTGCCCCAGACGGCTTGGATCTCCTCCGGGTTGTCCCTCGCCCGGAGAAAAGACTGGAGCATGACGAGCTTGCCGACGGGGAGGGAGGTGGTGTCCGGGCCGGGCTGGGCCACGCGGCCGATGGCGTACCCGCCGCCGAGGATCATGTCTGGGGCGAGGGTGAAGCCTACTTTGCCAGAGTAGATGTCGTGGAACTTTTGGGAGACTTGGGCGGCGAGGACGCGGACGAGGACGGAGCCGGGGACTACCGTTGGGAGGGGGACGGTGCGGAGGGTGATCTGGGGGGAAGAGGAGATGGTGGGGAGGTGGAGGGCGCGCATCTGGGTTGGGAGGGGCATTTTGGTGTTGAGCTTGGGGGGGTGGTCTTTGTTTGAATGGTTGAGAAAGTGTTGTTTGATGTGTTGGAGTCTTGTTGAGAGATACTCACAACAACGCTGGCTCAAGGGCCTCCCCTTTATAGTCGTTCCTCTTGTTCAAGTGCTGCCATGTTGCTGTCCCTTTGCCATCGCAATGAATAGCGTGTAGGTAGGTAGTTGTTGAGTCTACCGTCCTGAACTTGCTACCAATGATATGTGGTTGACCCGATAACACACAATGGGGTCAGCGCACTCTGAAATACGAATTGCGGTTAGCGTGGTTCTCCCCGGGCCAATGATTGTGAGCCGTTGGTCCTGCCGCTTCACCCCGGCGCGGCAGCCGGGAAAGGTGGGACTGGACCGATTAGAAATCTGACCATCTAAGTAAAGTAGACTTCTGATGTGAAGGCCGTTCTCGTTAACTCATCTCTTCAAAGTAAGCAAACTTCTGTTGGGTTCTGAATACGACTAGAGGATAATCATCTGTTCCCAAGTCAAGGCCGGTCATATTGTTTAACGTTTGAGCCTACGACAAGACTCTCATCTTCCGGCGTTACCGGCCCCACCTCCCCGGCCAATATCCGCTAATCTCCACCCCTTCCGCCATGTCAAGCACCAACATTGCATCTGCAAAGACCGGTGGCATTGTAAAACAGAAGCCTGCATCGGTAACAGACACCAGCTCCCGTAAACGCAAAGCCCATACCAAATCTCGCCACGGGTGTATCAACTGCAAACTCCGTCACATCAAGGTACATACATACGTACATACAAGGCCCCTTTGCTGTTTCTAAGCCCCCATCTGCTTGGTCCTAACTGGAGCAGTGTGACGAATCAAAGCCCATATGCAACAACTGCACCACCTTCCGTGTTTCGTGCACATATGACCGCGCCCTCAAATCATCCGAGGCACTCGCTCTTCAGCCATGGTCAGAGCAGGTGTTTCCATTGGCCATCGCCAAAGAGACTCATCTCATCAACGTATCCCTCGCTACTGCCAGTCTATCACTGAACCGTCAGGTGTTGACCATGCTCAATGACCACATCCGGCAGTCGGATTCGCAGGCTGGGAAGAATCGGTTCCTTTTCAAAGACCAGCATCTGAGATATTTGAATCAGTTCCATGAGAAGACCATCTTGTCGCTCAAGATGAATCACAAACTGGATTTGTATCGCAGGGAGAGTGTTAGATTAGCTATTCAGGTATCTAACCCATCTTTACGCACGATAATCACCTAGTCTGCAGTGCTGACCAACCCAACCCAGGAACCTTTCCTTCTCCACCTCATCCTCACCGTGACCCTCATGCACGAACGCATGGTCACCTCCCCGCTCACCACCAACCCCCCTTCGGTCCAGGAACTCTACCACCACGCCGCCGGCTCCTCCCAGCTCAACCAGCTCCTATCCAACCGCCCGTCCGACCTCAGCCGCGTCCAGAAAGACGCCATGTTCATGGGCACCATCCTCCTCGCCTACACCTCCTTCGCCCAGCTCGACCTCGCCCTCCCCCTGACCTCCCACTGGCCGTTCGTCTCCTCCCCTCACGACCTCGACTGGCTCAAGATCTGCTCCGGAAAGCGCGTCGTCCAAGAGCTGGCCGACACCCACGCTGCCGACTCGGCACTGAGGGACGTCTCCCACGAGTTTGTCCTCTCCGGTCCGGCCGCGAGGGTGGAGCTCCTCCCGGAAGAAGAGGCGATCGCCCAGCTGCCGGGGTCGCTGAGGCGGTTGTTGAGGCTGGATCACGCGGGCGCGTCGGCGCGGACGAACGCGTATTACGATGCCGGGGTGGTGGTGGGGAGGGTGTTACCGTTGGAGGTAAGCGAGGATAACCTGCTTGTGTGCCTGGTGCTGGTGAGCTTTTTGCCGGCGAGGTTTAGGGAGATGCTGGAGGAGAAGGACGCCAAGGCGCTGCTGCTGTTTGCGTGGTATCACGCCAAGGTTGGGCAGTTTGGGAGGTGGTGGATGTGGAGGAGGGCGGCGATTGAGGGGATGGCGATTGTGACTTATTTGGAGAGGTATCATGGGGGGATGGTGAGTGAGAATGAGGAGTTGCTGGGGTACCCGAAGAAGTGGTGTGGGAGGGAGGTTATGGTGAATGAGGGGATGACTTGATGCATAGGTTGTACAGTGCCTTTGAAATGATGATTTCTTTTTACATCGCAAAAAAGAAATGACCTTGAGAGTCTGTGACATGCAAGAGCTCACCAAGGCAGCTTGGGGTGAGACGTGGTTTGGCATATTGATCTTCACAGTGGCCTTGTCACCACTTGTGCCACAATGGTCAACAGAATTGGCATGGACAACAGTGGAGGCCAATAAATCAGGATCTGGTCATTAAAGGACATGAGAAGTAAAGGATGTTTGCCTAGCCGTGGCCGTGTTCAACATGTTACATGGCACAAAAGACCCTGCCTCCTCTGTGATCCCAAGGCTCGGAAGGTTGCATGAGCAGTCATCTCAACCGCAGGATATATCATCACATTATCTATGGAAGCGACTGTGATGGCCCAGTTGACGCACATCAGACAGTACGCTAGGTACGTAGGGAGGGAATGTTCATGTTGCATCAATGTCTGCCGTGGAATGGCTGCCTGATCTCGGTTGCCGGTAGCTTTTGACATCCGAAGCGTCCTTTATTGATATGCCTGGCTGTGCATCCAGAGAGCCATCAGCCTCGTTGTGAACCCATACAGATCTTGCTGCAGATTCACTGCCCAACTGCTTGTTCCTGGTACCACTTTGAACCCTGGGTAAATCAGACAAATGGCCCTGGGCTTAAAACTACCAGACCATCCTTTCTCTGTCCCAGCTAACATTCCTCCATGTTTCTCCCTCCTTTCAGGTCTTCCAACCATAATGTCTCACTTCTCCCGGGTCTTGACTTGGCTGCTGCTAGCCTTGAGCATCTCCATGGCTGTTAAGATCCCTTCCAAGCTAGAAAGTTGCCGAGAACCAGATGTGGTGCCGAAACCCCCTTATCACTGCCATCTTGCCGCTTTCGATGCCCTGTCTCCCCAGAATCTCCGCCGTGACGAGATCGACCAGGGGCCTTCATCCATTGCGTCAGATCTATCGAGCGTACAAGCTCAGGCAACCAATGGTGTCGGCCAAATTATTCAGAGTGTATCTGATGCCTTTGTCACAGCATCGACTGCCGTCGACGGAGCAGCTCACTCCGCTTCTACAGCCATTGATGAGGCCGGCGCCACCATCTCAGCCTGGATCGATGGCACTTTCAATGATACAGCAAGTGATGCCAACGATGTTCACGACTGGCTTGATCGTGACACGAACGGTATGAGCAATAAGGCGCTACTTGGGGTGATCATTGCCATCCCGGTTATTGTCATTTTGGCGATGGGCTGGTTTTGTTGGTGAGTTTCTTTGCCTTGTGTACCTCCATACTCTTGGACACTTGGTGAGCAATAATCAACTAACATAATTTCAAGGTGGTGCTGTAGGAGGAGACGTATTGGTAGGCAGTCCGCCCAGAGGGGTGCTATCATCAACATTGGGAAGTAGAGCGTGCCACATGTCGAGTGGCAATGGGTCAGCTACCTACTTATTAGGCCAGGAGAGTGTCGTCGGGCCGGGGAAGATGATGAGTCTACTATTTGGCTACCTACCAGTTACCTTGGGTATTTTTGAATAAATGGAAGGAGCTAAATGATCCAATGCAAATTTTCTTCTTCGCTTCGGCGTTGGCTTAAGTCTTCAGAGAACATCTAGTAACAGTTGGTCAATTGAATTCTAGCTGCTGCTTGACTGTCGACAAAGAAATCCCCTAACCCTTCACACCGCCAAGACGGGAGGGACCAGTGTCGCAAAGAGCAAATCGTATAGGTAGGCAGTTCCTGGAGTCAACCTGAGGTGGCAGTGCTCATCTTGGCAACACGAGACACTGCCCTCAAGGCATCTTGGCACTCGGTCTTCAAAAGTCACGACCACCCCGCAATATGACGCCTTGATTCATTGCCCCTGATGGATTTATTTCGAGATTGAACCACGGCACATTGAACAGACCACCTCAGATCAACCTCGTGCCTACACAAAATGTCATCCGCCGTACCCCCACCATACCTCCCCCCACCACCAAAAGACAACCCCTCCACCCACGATGATGTCCTCTCAACCGAAGAACCCCCAGCCTACTCCCAGCTGGAATCAACAACACTCGACCCGAACGACCCTATGCCCCCGGCCACCTTCTCCCTCCACGGCCGCTTCATCTACGCCTCCCCCGACCCCTCCACGCCCCCCAGCTCAGACCCCTCCTACCAAACCGACTTCCCCATCCTGACAGCCACCCACGGCTCTCGCACCATCGACTTCCAGCGCGTGCAGTACAAGTACAAGACCTCCAACGCCACCGGCCGGCCCGTCATCTCCCACCGCGGCAAGGACATCTACACCCTGTCGCACCACCTGCCCTTCCTCGGGATGCCCTTCCAGGCCATGGCCGTGCCCAAGAGCCGGAAGACGCTCGGGGAGGTGCACATTGTCAAGTCGCCCGCCTTCCACACGGGCTACCGCGCCAACAGGATATTGCCCGATCACGAGGTGGCGCGGCTGGAGAGGAAAGGGGAGAGGGTGCCGCGGGATTTCCACTTTCAGCTGAAGGAGGGTGGGAAGGAGGGAGAGGGGTGGGTATGGAAAGACGGGAATGGGAGGACGGTGGCGTTTCAGTGGAGGGAGCCGCGAAACGAACTTGGTCTTGACGGTCAGCCGGGGAGCAGTCGGGATCCGGTGGATGGGGGGGAGCCGTGGGGGGTGCCGAAGCTGCAGGTTTTGGTGGAGCTGGACAGGAGGACGCTGGACAGTTTGGTGGCGGTGTGGTGCTTGTGGGTGATGCATCTGCATCAGGAGGCCACGACGCCGAAGAAGACGTGGGAAGATCGTATGTCCTCCATGAACCACGCTGCTCGAGAGGTTGCCGAGGTCATTGTGTTGTTGTGGTGCGTGCTAACTATAAGATGGCAGGACTGAATCTGATGGCGAGGAAGAGGCCGGAGGGGACACCACAGGGTGGCTTTTATTCTATGAAGTTTTAAATGATGGGAAGTTGAGCAGGACGGGGGTCGGAGGAAGATGGCAGTTGAGTGGATGGAAACAAATGATACCCTGGACGACGGATGAATTGGAATGAAGAACTGATTTTATTCTCTTACATAATGCTACTTCGAGTCTGCCCCGATGTCGCATAAAAAGCCACTGGCTGCTTTCCTGTTTTCTTCCACAACATCATAATTCCAGATCCTCTCAAACTTGGCTGATATCTCTTCTCCAAACTTCACCTTGTCGTTTTTGACTCTTTGATCCTGCCACTGGAAAAGATCAACGGCCTCCCGAGTCGCTTGGACAACCCACTGGGTCCTTTCGAAGCGCGCATCGTTGTACCGTTTCAGCGCAGCCTCGACGATGGCGCTCTCGTCCTCGTCCGAAGTTACCCCTGTTTTTAGGCTGTCGTTGAGATGACTCAATAACGTGGCCAAGAAGTAGGCGTCTTCTATCCCGAGCCCCCCTCCAGCACCAAGATGAGGGCCTGTGGCATGTGCGGCATCACCAGCAATGCAGACCCTGCCCCTGACGTAGGTAGACGCTGGATTCTCGGCCATGTCAAAGATGGCCCATTTTTCCATCCGATCCGGGAAGAGCGGGGCAATGCTTCTGGCCGTCTGATTCCATCCCTTGAGGGCATCAATCACCTCCTTTTTCGACCCCTGACAGGTATGTTTTCCCTCGGCCACCCATTCCCTCGGCCAGTCCTTGTTCCGGTCCGAGATGACGACCAAGACGTTTAGGACAGAGTTGTTTCCCACGGGATATGTGATGATGTGAGAATCCGGCCCGTTGTACATGAACCTCGTCGAAGACTTGTACTCCCCAATCGCCTCGACAGCCTTGTCCATCGGGACCAAGGCCCGGTAGCAAAACTTTTGCGAGTAGCCTGGATAGGCCGCCTTCACTGTGTTCTTCGCTGTCGATCCCAACACGTAATGTCTCACTTGGGATCTGATTCCGTCACAACCCACCACCACAGTAGCATTGACCTTGCTCCCGTCCTTGAAACTGACCAGCACCCCACCGCTCGTCTCCTCAATCTCCTCAAGCTCCTTTCCAAACTCCACCGATCCAGACGGCAGGAGTGATTCCCAGGCGGTCAACACATCACTCCTCTTGCACCCTTGAAACCCATCCTTGCCAACAAACTTCTTGTATATCAACTCTCCCTCCTCAGAATGCCCGTCGACCCACTGGAAGTAGTCCTCCCCATTGGGATTGGCCACACTCTTGAAGGCTCTCAGCACGTCCTTGGACAGGTATTCCATCGCCTTTTCGGCGTTGGGGCTGAACCCGATGCCTGCGCCAATGTCCCGAAACTCGGGAGCGCGCTCGTAGATGGTGAAGGGGACATTGCGGTCGCGGAGGCCGAGGCCGAGGGTAATGCCGGCTATACCGGCCCCGATGATGGCGACGTGGATGTTTTTGGTAGTGGCGCCGGGCATGTTTGATTGTGGCAGATGGTGGGGACAGGCAAATCTTCCAGATTGGCGTCAACGGCTGTCTTCAGAACCAAAGGATGAGTTTGGCCGATAATTATGGCTGTGTGGAAAAAGGGGTCTTCGGCAACCGGGTAGGGAGATATGTACCGGAGTCCCGATGGGA
The DNA here is from genome assembly GCA_030512305.1 of Cercophora samala. Taxonomy (NCBI): domain Eukaryota; kingdom Fungi; phylum Ascomycota; class Sordariomycetes; order Sordariales; family Lasiosphaeriaceae; genus Cercophora; species Cercophora samala. The sequence continues at coordinate 63,896 of JAULSY010000035.1, read as the reverse complement.
TGCAGCCAGCCACTCACCCCGTTCTGCCCGTCGCACCGGACTTTTTGGCCGGTGCCCGAGCTGTATGTCTAGCGCGATGCATGGCGTGGTGCGAGTCGTGGGTGTTTGAAAGCTTTGAACTTCAAGTACGGAATCACCCCATTTGTTTGTTGACCTTTCGATGTGAAGACATTGTCGAAAGTGAGAAGACCAAAAGATGACCCTGATCAAAGTGCCACAACAGCCTCAGACGCTGAGAAAGGAAAAGGTTCTCCTGACCGGTAAGAGTCCTCGCTTCACTTGGGTTTCATATGAGAGTTCAAGTTTAACTCTCCGACCAGGTGGCACTGGCTTTGTGGCCTCTCATGTCCTCGACTCTCTGGTTACCAACGGCTACCCCGTTGTCGTCACCGTCCGCTCGGAAGAAAAAGGCAACCGCCTTCTCCAGTCCCTTTCCTCTTTTACCGCCCCCAACCAAGTTCAATACGCCGTCGTCCCCGACATCTCCACCAAAAACGCCTTTGACACCATCCTCCGCGATCACGCTTTCGCGTACATAATACACACCGCATCCCCCTACCAGCTCTCCTTCGCCGACCCCGTCAACGATTGCCTCAATCCCGCCATCAACGGCACCACCTCCCTCCTCGACTCCATCCACCGCCTCTGCCCCTCGGTCACCCGCGTGGTCATCACCTCCTCCAGCGCCGCCATCCTCAACCCGCCCAACCACCGCGACGTCTACGATGAGTCCTCCTGGTCCGAGGTGACCTGGGAGCAGGCCATGCAGGCAGAGCACACCTACCGAGCCAGCAAGAAATTCGCCGAGCAGGCTGCCTGGTCCTTCCTCAAGGAGCACAACCCGCGTTTTACCATTGCGACCATCAACAACACCTATACTTTTGGTCCGCTGTCGAGATCACTGGCCAACTCGGCAAAGTTTAGCTCGGCAGAAGTGAACACCTCCAACCGCCGGATTTGGGATCTCATTCACGGCAAGTGGCGAAACGCCGATGGCTCGGCGTGCATTCCGTCCACGGCGCCGGTGTTTACGTTTGTGGATGTGAGGGATGTGGCGGATGCGCACCTGGCGGCTTTGACGGCGCCCGGGCAGAGGTATTACACCGTGGGCGGGTTCTTTTCCAACCATCAGATTGCAAAGATTGTAGAGGAAGAGTTCAAGGGGTCGCTGGGGGGTGATGTTCTCCCGGATTTGAAAGGACAGGAGGATGATTTTGAGGAGGAGAAACACTGGAGGTTTGATGTGAGCAGGAGTAAGAAGGAGTTGGGGATACGGTATAGGGGACTGAGGGAGAGTGTGAGGGATGCGGTGGTGAGTATGCTGGAGTTTGAAAAGGGGGCGGCTTTGAACTAGGAGTAAAGTATGCAAGGCAGATTGTTTTGCTCACAAAGAGCTCGAGATACCTGTCTGCTCGTGGTAGAAGCGAGGTGATGAATCAGAGCTGTTTACCTTTCCATTCCACCTCAAAACATTTTCTCTGTTTGAGCTTCAAGGCAACAACATGAAGTGAACCGGATGCTCTGTCGTTGATTTCAATGACAGCCAGAAACGGGTGCAGTATCAATCCTTTCTCAGCAAGGATCCAAGCCGCAGGATCTGCTCTAGGATCGGGCGCGGGATCTACTCTTTGGTTGACAGTTGATCGCAACCAAAGTTGACCATCTTCACCTTCCTCAAAGAGACGCACCAGAAGGCGGCAGCAATTAATCACTGACGGGCTTACCCGCGCTGCAGTAGTCTCTGCCCCGGCGGCCGGCTGGGCCGTTTGGATGGAACTTTGCTTGTCATGTCTCTGGAAGCCAGACGCGGTGCGACCCCCTTTCTTTCGGAAGCTCAAGCATCTGACACTGGCTCATCAATAAGCCACCTAGAGCTTGTCTTAGTCGTGTCATCTTCACCACCGCGAAGGGACTCGGGAAGGATGGTCGCACAGGCAGACAACTGGACGGCGTCTGCAAAATCCGGATCCTTCCCAGCCTGTGCCGGTGCCAAGCAGCAGTGCAAAACTGACAAAAGTTCTGACGATAATGTCAGCCTACCTGTAGGTGTTGATGTCTGTCACTTGACTGTTTCTTGATCTTCTGGTTGGGGTGAATACTGCAGCACTTGGCTGCACACAAACCACACTAGTGGTGATGTTGGCTCTGACGAGCGGCGAGTCCGAAGAGGATCGTGATCGACTCGACCCATCTCGAACTTGGAGTGGACAAAGAGGTTGCCGTGCCGCAAGTTGGCCATACGGAGCGGCCCAGTTCGCTTCCAGATGACGGTATTCCGGGTTTCCCAGTCGGAGATGGTGGCGTTGGCGGTCGAATGCGCCCCAGCCCAAGTGGAAGCCATTGAGAAGATTCCATTTGGGCTGTCGGTTCGCGGCAACGGTGATGGTGGTGGTAGGTAAGATGCGGAGAAAAGCTGCCGGCTCGGTTGCTCATCGACGGTACGGTATTGTGCCTAGGCAAGTTGACATCTGGGCGATGTTGAATGCTGCCATGTACACTATATCGGGTGGTATTATTCTACGGGTCTGAGATGAGAATGGACATCAAGGTGGTTGCGCGACGTAGCTCTGCCGAGAAAACGGCCTGGCGAGATTTGACACTGAGGGCGCCTAAAACTCGGGGATGTAACGATGTGATGGGGGTGAAACCTGAAACAAGTCTAGCCGGGTGGATATCTCCGACTTTGCACCTCCAGGTCCCTCTTCCCCCGGTGTCCTGTGCGTTGAAGGTGGGGGAGGGGCCCAAAAGACGGTGAGTGAGTGGGTGAGACAGGTCGAAAAGACTCGAAACCAAACAAAAAGAAAGCAAAACAAGGCCAAGGATTCCGCCAGTTTTGTAGTATAAACTGTGGCTTGTCTTTTGCTATCTCCACCTCTGTTTTATGCCTGCTAGATAGTGTATAGGTATGTAGGTACACTACTACCTAGGGCCGATAAAGGAGTTGATACACTACCGCATATCGTTTTCCACCATCGGCACCTGCTGGACAGACGTTAACTTTGTTTTGATGCCCTCAGGGCCAAGAACCTGCGCACCAACACCACCCACATCGTCTCCCCCGAGTGCGGCGGCACGGACCCTTTCGGTGCCACGCAACTTTTAGACGGCGTGCGCGCAAAACGTCTTGAGCCGCGGTCAGAGCACCGAGGGGATATGCGCAGTGGTAGGATCACTAAGTTGCGCCTCTCATATAGTAGAAAACCGTCGTCCGTCTGGTCCACCCGACCCCGTACTCCGTTAATCCTCTTCCTCCACTCTGCCAGATGTCATCGGGTTGTAATGTTGGAAAGCGGCGGAAATTACGACGTTACAGCCATGAGTGACATCCTGGATCACGGATTGGGCGAACAACTGGCAGCGGCCCTGCTCGCTTGGGGTGGGGAACAGGACCAGGAGACGAGACGGCAACCGAGAACGCAACCAGATCATCATAACGAGCCTGGTGCTGATGCTCGCTCGGATTCTTGTTTTGACTCTGCCTCCGACTCTGGCTCTCTCACTCCTCTGGCCTGCCATCATGTCTACATCCGCAAACTGATGCGCTTCGCCGACGACAGCACCCGGAGCAAGACGGCCCTGGACCCCCACAGGCGTGATATTGATGCCAATCTGGAGGACGGCAACGACCGTGACGACAACCTGGTTGCTACCGATTCCGATAGCACCTTCACCACCCAGCCAACCAAGAGCACCAATATCGGCGCCCGTTATCGCCAGCACAGGGTAGAAACCATGGAGAATCCACCGCTGCCCCCACAGAAATGGGACAAGGAATTGCCGCCAACACCTTTCGATACCACCCCTACCTCATCATCACATCCCCAGATGTCTTGCAGGATATCAACCTTCCCGTTCTCGCACCCATGTGACATACCAGAGTTGATACTTGATCCGGACGACGACCACCTTCACCCCGAACCCAGCCCGTTGCCATCCGGGCCCGCCACCCCAAGCGTGGTCAACGACGTCTTCCGGCCTCTTAGCCAGATTGCTTCCCCCGATCTCGAGTTTGGCCCCTTCACTCCACTCGCCCTCGAGGCGGATCCCCAGCACACCATGCAACAGCAGCAACAGTCCAGAAAGATGTCCATCAAGACCATGGCCTCGGAAGTATCAGACGGTCTCGGCATCATTGAAGAAGAAGAAGACGCCAACACCGACGGCGTCTCTATGCTCACGCCGACAGAGGCCTCATTTGGTGGACCCGTTGGCGGAGAATCCAGCATCGATCGGTTTGGGAGGGTTGATTCGAGGGGGTATCAGGCGCAAGCACGGAGCATCAGTTCTTCGGCCGGCAGCACAGGGTCGAGCGAGTGGCGCCCCAGCAACAAGAGCTCACGAAAGTCGGTAACCCTCTTCTCGCGCATGCGCGGACGACACTCGGTAGTCCACGAGGAGCCATTGGAAAAACGGTCGCTGACTCCGTACGAGCTCAGTGCTCCACCATCAAGACAGGACGACGACAGCTACGTCGACATGCCGCCACCACCAACCGGATCATCGCTGTCTACCATTCACAGTCGCACCGAGATAACCTCTACGACCAACTCTCGGTTCTTTGGCAGGATGCCTTGGTTGACTGATTCGCAGCCGGAGAAGCAGGGGACCGTGTTTGGTGTTGATTTGAATTCGAGTATTAGATTGGCACCCATGAAGATTCGGGTGTCACATCGGGGAAGGGGCTCTTCGTACAGGACATATCCGCTAGGCGTTTACAAGTGCTGCGAATTCATCCGCAAGGAGGGTATGTTTTGTCTCTTTGTCCCCTGAACTAGGTACCAGGTATGAATAACACTGACATGTTTTTGCAGGCATCAAAGACAGCAGAGTCTTTTGCTCTCCCGGCAACGCCTTCAACGTGGCACAGCTCAAGGAAATATTCAACACGGGACCGACCTACGGCGAGAACTTTCAGTTTGAGGGCACCGACTACACCGTCCACGACGCCGCGCGTTTGATTTTGCTGTACCTCGAGGAACTGCCCAAGCCCCTCATCACATCATCCGTTGTGCGATGCTGGGTGTTGCTTGCGCGTCAGGAGGGAGCCATCGAGCCGCCTTGTCCACGGGTCGAAACCGGACTCGACTTTTGGACCGAAGCCCTCAGCCGTCTCCCGACAGCGGCTCGCAACCTTGTCAAGCACCTGCTCGCTATTTTTGCCGAGGTGTTGCTGCAGACGACGGGAAACATCACAGAGGCCGACTCGAGACATTTCGCGTCGGCTGTCTCGCGGGCATTATTCCACCAGGACACCGATGCCAGTGTCGTGGCAGGTGGTGCCCCTGCTGCCAGCAAGAAGAAGACCAACAAAAGGAATGTCCATCCGACGCTGGCTCTTGCTTTCCTGATCAAGAAGCGAGGAGAGTATTCAGCCACGCTGGGCAAGGCCACGAATATGGGGACGAAGAGGGACACCCAGTTCTTGCCTACCACAAAGGAAATCATGCAATGGAAGGGATAGCAGGAGATTTGGGTGGGTATTCAAAAAAGAAGAAGAAAAAGAGAAAACGGGGGGCACTGGTTAAGGAACTGGCATCATGGCCGGGCCAAGGGAGAGTACACGGGCAGGAGAGGACGGAGAAGCTGGCACATGCGTTTGTTAAGATACCCCTTTTGCTTTCTTGATCTTGTTGCCATTTTATTGCATCTTGGTATTGTTTTGAGCGTTTGGAGGGGATTGCCCACATCACACCACATCATCATCTTCACGCGCATTCATCATTTCGCGGCGTTTTCTTTGTCATTTTGGGGAATGGAGCAGCCCAATGTACACTTGTATTTCTACATGTTGAAGCGAATAGTTACTTACTAATATCGGTGGTCTGGGCTGGGAATGGGTCAAGTGTTGGGATCAATGGGAGAAGGAGGGCTGAGAGGTGTTAAATATCAAAGTACCACTTACCTACTCGTGCTCCCCATCGTTTTCTGATTTCTTTGATCAAACTTGTCAGCAAAAAGTATTGGTCTGTGTTTTCAGAGGGAAACCTCACAGGTTTCCGGCAAGGTGCTATCATGCCTCTCACCAAAAGCAGTTGTTTGTTTCGCAGATCAATCCAGGGTCAATGACCCCAGCTCCCTATGACGTGCATGGCGTTGATGGTTATGCATGAAATAAAGATGAAGCTATCCCAAAGAAGGGATAACTTTCGATGGTGGCTTGATGCTCGTGGGCATGGCACGGGGCCAAGCGTCTCGCTTGATTTGTTCGTGTGGAAGGTTGCACCTCACCTGCCTATAAAAATGCTCTCTACAACGGAGGAACAAACACTTGGTTTATTACTTTGCTCTGTTATTGGATGAAGACTATATATTTGCACACAAGCATGTGACAAGATCTCCCACTGACATTCTCAAGTCGCTGTCTACCTTGGTAGGAATACCCCCCTGTAGAACATGATGTCCACAGGGCTTCGAACCCCGTGTTAGTGGCCCAACAGCGTGTGGCCCATATGCATGATGTGGAGGGGGTGTTGAGAGTCAACATCATGTGGAATTTTACATCATGTTGGGCCTTAAACTTAATGACAAAAGGTACTTCCTGGGTCCCATTGAGCCCAGGCTTTTTAGTGGTATGCTGTGGTACTGGTGGTCCTGGTGGTCGGACTTTCAACACCACATTTTATATCTCACGATGCATCACTACATGGAAAATCACAACAACCACATCACGATTTGAACTGGGGACCTCACGGCTGCAGGGCAATTGATTGACTACTTGACTATTTGACTATTTAAGGCTATTACGTGCGCGTGTGGTTTTAAACCTGGGTATATGAAGGAAGGTGCGGCCTGTGGTGGAAGGTGCGGCTTGCAAGCCCACCTACAATTGAACAGGGCCACTTGCAATTGAACAGGGCCACGTGCAATTAAACAGGGCCAACAGGGCCTACATTACCATCAACATAATGTTGAATTTGACATGTAGTTTCTTACTTTATATAGGTTGGGCCATAGTAAGATGAAAACATCCTGTCGTGGCCGGCACATCATGTTAATACACTAACAGTGTGACCACAGGCTGTTCCCAGAGGGGGGTTTCCTTCCAAGGTATAGATACTAGGTCTGTCAATGCGCAATGACAAGAGAGATTTCTTCAAGGGCGGTAAAAAGCATAGGATGGCAACATATCCGGTTGTCTCTTGATGTAGTGCTCCGTCCAGTCCTCATTTAAAATATTTAAGCAGTTTTCAATCTATTCCTTTGGCAGCGTTTCTTTTCATAGCCCATCAAGTATACATACAAACAGATGACGCATCTCAATGAACGACAACTTCTACAGCATAAAAAGCAAGGACAAAACCTTGAAAAAATAATGGCTCATTAGACAGTCAACACCCCCTGGTGGGGGTCACTTACGCGCAGCGGGTTGAATTCTTTTTGTGTTTTTCTGATCTGTGGGAGGAACGGATTAGTGGTACAAGTTATCTGGATAGATAAGTTAGCGAATGAGGAACGAGCTGGGGGAAACTTATCCAAGTACCCGGAGGAACCGGAGGTTGTCCCTGTCGAAATCGATCGAAAGTTAGCCACGCACTTCTGTTGAAACGGAGACCTCTGTAAACGGAGGAAACGGAGAAAACGGAGAAAGCGAGGGTGCTAACTGTTGAGCCATTTTGATTTGTTGGGAATTTACTGAGGAAAAGGTGGTTATATGGGAAGGTGCCCTGGCTTGGGGAAGGGGGACCCGCTTGATGATGTCGTTGTTGTCGGCGGCGAGGTGCGGGGGGTGGTTCGGATGGTAGCTTGCAGTGTTTGGTTGGGCAAAGGTCGGACTGGGGGCAGCAAGTGCATGAGACAACATCAGCATAAGTTGATCACAGCCTGGAAAGCATTTCGAAACTACCTAGCTTGATGAGTTTGTGTGATGGGCAGTAGATTTCGGAAGCTAAACTCTATGTTTGATACTGTAGAACGTCTGTAGCATGCTGCCGTGTAACTTCCGAATCTTCCGAGCCAGTCTACACTTGGCTCTTATGCAAGCAGGCCGAGAACACCACTCTATGTTGCCTGTGTTGGCATTGATAGGTAACTCAAAACTTTACTTGATGCTTCTGTAACAACACGCAGCCCAAGCAAGACGGTGGATGTGAACCTACTTTTGAGCATAAAGGCTAGTAAGTGACTGGAGGGGCTACTCATCCCGACATTGCAAGTTGCTTAAGGATGTAGATACCCGACAGATGTTGTTGTTGACATAGGGGCGTCTGCCGCAACAGCAGAAGTGACTGCGTTCTCATCCAAAGCCATCAAGAAAAGGCCCCCTTCACACATCCTGCATTGGCCGGGCTTCCTCCAGGCATCCATCTCGACAGGTCTAGGACTCAACACATTCCAGGTCTGAGTACAAATAGATGCAGGTATTCCAGAAGCATCCACACCATACTTGTCTCTGATTCGATGGGGCCGGACATCCTCGGACTTGTAGGACTATTGACCATGGCGGTAGTGTAACCCCGGCAAAGCGCGGTGTCCGAACTAGGCATACTATCTGGATGGAGGCTCAACGGCTTCATGTTGAGTATATGTATGGCGGCTGTCCTCGGTCCAAAAGACGTGCTACCTGCCTGGTATCTACACAACCTAGCCTCATCACTCCCGTCCTCAAGCATGTCCAACACCGTGTCAACTGAAGGGACCCTGTACAAGGGCTCTTGCCATTGCGGCTTTGCCAAGTACACAATCCGGCTAGACTTTACCAAACCACCTCCGTCTTTACACGGAGCAAACGCCACCAGATGCAACTGCAGCGTCTGCCACAAGATGGGCACCATGCTCACCGACCCCGGGGACGACGGGTCGTCGACATTTACCCTCCTCACGCCGGCCGAGAAAAATCTGGGCATGTACGCCTTCAACACGGAGCGGGTGAGGTGGTTCTTCTGCCCCAAGTGCAGCATCACTCTCTACAACAGGGTGCATGGGGTGTTTGAGGGGGTCGAGGTGCGCACCTTCAGGGTGAATGTGCTGACGTTGGACGAGAAGGAGGATGGGTCGCCGGTGGAGGATCTGAAGAGCCTCAAGATCAAGTATTGGGATTTCAAGGAAGTAGGCTTGCCCATGGCGCCTCTTGATGCGCCTGTTAATGGAGGAGTGTGGTGAGGGTTGGGGTTCTGTACTTACCTACATAGGTAGAAATGATGCATTGGCCAATGATGAAGTTGTGGCGTTGTGGCCGCCAAGCTGACCCACTTCCCGTCCTGGATGCGCGGGGCAAGATGGGCCTGTGCCATGTGGTGATAATTATTTTCTGGGGAGCCTGCTCCCGTCCTCCCCGAAATCCTCAGTCGGGTAAGCAATCGATCATGGCCAAGAGCGCGAACAAAGCAAAGAAGAGAAAGCAGATTTCTCAGGTCGACGGGCCGAACAAGGCCGCAAAGACAGCAGCAGTAGCGGCGGCGGCAACCCGAATAACGCCCCCCGACAGCGACGGCGACGGCCCATCTCCCAGCTCAGCAGCGCTTGAGCCCAGGACCTTGCAGACAGTCATCTCGGACGAGGAACTCGACATCGCCATCGACACCCTCAAGACAATCGCCCAGTACCCGAACCTGATCAAGTCCAAGCAATGCAAGGACCTTCGCGTCGCCGTCTACGATTTCCGCCAGGCTTCAGCCATTGATGCGGGAGCCAACGCCAGTTTGACGGCCCGCATCACAGCGGCCCTCACCGATGAGCGATACACAGAGGCGAGGATCTTGCTCGCCGAGATGAGGATCCGGGAGCAAGAGCCAAAACATGGTGCTCTGTGTCGCTGGGTGCGAGATCTGGACGTCATCAGCGGTCTTTCTACCATACCCGGCGGAGACGGCACTGCTATCCAGCGCAGCGAACGAGACGAGCAACGCTTGCGGGTCATCGATGCCATCCTCCGTGTCACCGGTCCCGTCGATAACAATCCAAACGCCTTCCCAATCTCTTGCAATCCGGGCATTGCTCTCCAAGAGATCTGGGACCTTCGCCCCTCCACGCCTTCGGAACAGGTATACGCCTCGGTGCTGGACAAGACCATCTTCAAGTCGGCGCCGCCATCACTTGCCACTGGTCTCCGCGTCATCGAGACAACACCAGGCCCCCTTCGCAAGCCTCCCAATCACCACGACGCCTTGCTCTACACCACTGCTCCCAACACCATACCTCTTGCCACCGAAAGGGCCCCTGCCACATACCAGCCCCACCCAATCGTCCCTGGTCTTGGTGTTATTCGAAACGTGCTCTCGCCCGACGAATGCAAGGCCATCATTGCGGCTGGTGAGACGGTCAGCTTTCTCCCCGATGCCCCGTTACGGGAAGACGGCGACGTGAGCATTCTGGCGCACAACTTCTACTGGGTAGCAGACAAACCTTTCCACGACACTCTCTGGTCGCGCGTGGCGCCCCATGTTCCCGCCTCAGTGAACGGACGCCTGGCCCGCGGGCTCAACCGTCGTTTCAGAGTCTATCGCTACGTACCAGGCGCCGAGTACCGCGCCCACATTGACGGTGCTTGGCCTCCTTCCGATGTCCTGCCCGACGACACCTACGTCTACGACGCTTCGCCCCCCGACAAGAAGCAAAGCTCGCTGTTTACCTTTTTGATATACCTGAACGACGAGTTCGAGGGCGGAGAAACCACATACTTTGTGCCAGCCGCGCGGGAGGGTGTGCTCAATGCCTACCCCATCCGGCCGGTGATGGGTAATGTCGCCTTGTTTCCCCACGGAGACACCAGAGGAGCCTTGCTGCATGAGGGTACTGGGGTGAGAAAGGGGGCCAAGTATGTGATTCGGACAGAGGTGGAATACGATGTCGAGCCCAGTGAGTAAAGCAGGAGGTCGGTATCGGAGGGTCAGCGTGAGCTCCGGACTGGAACACGAACGACAGAGACGACTGGCCAGGAGCACACATCTCTGTTCAGCGTCCGCATCTTCAAACTTGGTGCGTATTGCCCATGTTGGTTGTAACCGCCTCGCACGCCTTGTCCATCTGCCACGATACACAGCTTGACTGGACTGGTGCGGAGGCTGCTTTTTGATTGGACCAGGGAGCGGCGTTATGGAGTGTCGTGGCGACCATCCTGACGGTACCTGCCAAGCCTAACATGAGTTGGGCACCAGAATGGAGACGAGGAACGCGCAAGCTGGCGGAGTCGGCTTGTCAATGCCGAACAACGTTTTCACCACCCAGTCTTGCTGGCAAGGGTTTGAACCTGTATGGTATCTGGCATTCGATGAGGATGCTTGTCAGGCGTATATATGTGCAGCTCATGGAAAGCATTGATAGCCCAAGAGACACACAAACAAACAGTTCTGCTGTTGGCCCAACTGGCATGGTTCAGTTTGGTTCGATCAACTACTTATATTGCTTGCATCCGAGTACCTACCTTGTCCCGTTCTGGAGTTTTCAGGGGCATCTCCACCTCGAACATTCATGCTTGTTGTGACGCCTCGAGGTGTTACCACCCTCGACGCCGTCTCCAACACCGCCATCATGTCTAGCTCTACGGTCGAAAAACGGTATCTTCATTGTACGAGCTATAACGAAGCTGTGGTGTCGGACAACTACTCATTCTCGTATGTGTCACTTTTGTTTCTATTTTCGTCCCAGCAGGGCCCGGCTCTAACACACACATCAGGCCTTTCAGCAGCCCCCTCACCAGCCTCAAGTTCCGAAACGGCATTTGCTTGACTGCCCACCGAGAGTTTCTCATCCAGAGCCCCAAGCTGGTCTCACTCATCACTCGCCATGATTCCTTTCCCGAAACCATCAGCCTTCCGGAGGTCTCCTATGCTGCTGGCCAGATCTTGGTGGCCCACCTCTATACCGGACGCTGGATGGAGTTGGCGTGGTTTGGACCCGAGGGCGGTCTCGAGGATATTGCTAAGTTAGAGACGGCATTCGAGGTTTACCTGGCCGCGAGGAAGTACGAGCTCTGCAGCCTCGAGGCTCTCGCCCAGATCCACATTGAGCAAGACGCTGCCAGGCTGGATATTTTTACCGTCATCGACGTCGCCAAGAGAGTGTACCCGGTCCCCGACAGCAACGACACTTGGTTCCAGCAGCACATCAAATCCCGCATCAAGGCCGATTTTGACAAGCCGGATTCTGCTCTGTTGGCCAGGCTGGACACCAACTTTGCTGACGAGTCCTCCATCATCAAGCTGGTCCTGAAGGGCATGCTCGAGGCCTACCGGGAAAAGACGGAAGCTCTGGCCCGACAGGCTGCTGCGATGAAAAGGCCTTGCACGCCCTCTAGTGACGGGTCTTTTGAGGAGGTCGAATGCCCATCGCCGCGGACTGTGGCGGAGAGCAAGCCAGTCACTTGCAGCAAGGAGGACAACCAAACCTCGGCTGCCCCCACAGCACCGCCTGTTGTTCTACCTACCGAAGTTGCCGTCGAGGTCTCAACAACACATGCGAAGCCACCGCTCGACAAGTCGGTTTACGAGACTGCACCTGAGGCCTTGGAGGCGTCGCATAGCGACGCGTTCAAGCCCGAGCTCCCTCCCCGGCCGGTCGTGCTGGTGTTTGCTGGGCCTCCTGCGTCCCAAGAACCGACAGTGCCCGATGCTGCTCACGTTGCTGAGCCTGAACCTGAGGTGCATGTGTCAGACAACAACAGCAACAGCAACAGCGGCGGCGGCGCGACGACAACGGGTATCAAAGTAAAGAAGTGCAAGCACAAGTTGACCAAGGCGCGGTGGGAGTGCAAGGCGTGTGGAAAGTGCACCAGGCCCTCATGTGTGTCATGCAAATGCCGGATGTGCAGGGCCAAATGTCGCGAGGAGAGCCACCGGGCTGTGTCTGAGCCGGTGGTTGAACCAGAGGTTCCCGAGGTGGTGCCTGAGGTGGTCCCCGCGGCAGAGCCCGCTCCAGCCCAGGCGGAGGACGAGGGCTGGGATTTTGCCGGCACAAGCAGCAAAAATAGCGCGAGGAATGTCGAGATTGAGGCGGCGGTGGTGGTTGTCGAGCCGGAGTCGGAACCGACGCCTGTGCCCGAAGTCGTGCCTGAACCACAGCCTATCGTGGAAGATGTTCCGCGAGACTCTCTTGACATGGCCAACAACGACAGGAAAAAGGAGGCGAAGAAGGGTAAGCAAAAGGCGGTGGTTCGCCCGGAGACTGAAGCTGTGATGCAGGAGATTGAGCCAATCCCCCTGATGGAACCGGCTCCAGTGCCGAAGTCGAAGCCCTCGATGGAGGACAGTTCCTGGGGGTTCCCATCGACCAAATTCACGAAAAAGAAGGCAAAGGCCGTCGTCGGCACTGGATCGGAACCTGTGAGCGAGACAGGGAATGCACAACTCATCGCCGAAATTGAGCGTGGGTTTCCTCAGGGTGGATGGGACTTTTGGGGGACGTCCAAGAAGCGGTAGTTTAACTTCTGGTATGTTCCAAGATGGCAACAGCTTTCAGGTTTTCTCCCGTTCGGTAGACGGAAAGGGTATTACATGTGGTTAGATTGTCATTCAGCTTCTCAAGCATCATCATAGTTCGCTGCCAGCCCCCTTCTCACCACGTTCACTTCTCGATGATCCCTCCGGTGACGGTCCGTCTTCGGCATCAGTCACCCTTGCGATTTTGTGCTCTTGTCGCCTCGTCGTGTAAGATAGACCTGCTGTCCATACGGCCAGAGCAACCGAGGTGGCGATCATGGCATACATTCCTCTCTATGCATGGAACTCTGTCAGTATTCCCGTGACGTGAAGGGATGAATTGACGTCAAACTTACCGTGAACCAAGGGGCCATGCTCGCGCCATAAAACACGATGCTCCACCATGCGTTGACAGCGTTGCTTCCCAAGTTCATTCCCGCCAGCACCACGCTCCTAAACACTGGATCTCTCCACCTCGTCGCATCATTTGCCCAGGCGAAAAAGGTTGCCTGACACGCGTATACCGCACCAGCCCAATAGTACGCCGCCATCACCACCGCCGTCTCGCTCCCTTCCCTCACCAAGCCATACTGCGCAGCCAAGATCATGACGCTGGTGCATATCCCCGTGATTCCAATAAAGTACCCAACTATCCACCTCTTTCCCCCTACAAAGTCCGTCAAGGTCGCAAAGAACAGCGTCGAAACAATCCCCACCGCCGGCACGCCGGTCGGGTAGTCGTTCAACTGCTGCACCGTGTATTTGTTGGTCGGGTGTGACTTTAGATACAGCGCCAGCAACGTGTTTGTCGAAAACGACTCCGTCTCCCCCGCGATAACCCACAACGTCACGAATCCCCACCACTCCCATGACGCCAGAACCTTTTTGGCAAACCTCCATGATAGTGGCGAGACCTGTTCTTCCCGCCCCTTCTCGGGTTGACCCCTGATCCTCTCCACCGCCATCCTCCTCTCCCCCTGGGTCAAATACCACACCTCCGTCTCCCCCGGCGTGTCGGGAAACACCAGCCACCCGTACACGGCCACGGGCAGGGTGATGATGCCGTCAATGACAAACAACCACCTCCACCCCCTCAGCCCGTGCCGCCCGTCCATGCTGCTGTAAATGCCGCTCTGGATGAAGCCGCCAATCATGGTGCCTGCGAGGCCGGAAGCGGTGAAGATGCCGCTGCGCATTCCCAGCTCCCGCTCCGTGTACCACGACCCGAGGACGTAGTGGGTGCCCACGAACGTGGTCGACTCGGCGACGCCCTGGAAGAAGCGGATGGCCATGATGTGCTGCGGGCGGGAGACGGCGGCGGTGATCATGGTCAGCCCGGCCCAGAGCACCATCATGGACGGGAAGAAGACGCGGGGGCGGACGTAGTGGAGGGAGAGGTTGGAGGGGACCTGGCCGAGGACGTAGCCGACGGTGAAGCACGTGTTGATCTGGTTGAGCTGGTCGCCGGCGAAGCCGAGGTCCTTCTTCATGCCGGAGACGTAGGCGTTGGAGAGGTTGGTCCGGTCGAGCTGTGGGGGCCACGGATCAGTCTCGGGATCATTCATGTCAAATGAGAAGAGATGGTGAGAAGAAAGGGTGGACGGACATAGTTGAGAAAGTAGCTCAGGCAGCAAAAGGTGAGGATGAAAAAGTCGATTTTGCGAATGAGCTTCCCCTCACCGGGGAGGTGGTGGCGAGTAGAGGCGAGAAAGTAGTCTTTTAGCTTGGTGGTCCATGATGGGCCGTCGGAGGGAGCCATGGTTGTGGAGGGTGAGGTCTGCTGTGTTGACTTTGACCCTTGATGCCATTTCGAAATGTTTACTCTGCGCTCATCAACCCCTCATGCACAGTTTTATCATTGAGCAGCCTTTCTGATACGCAATCAACCGTTGATCCCAGTCTGTGGGGAGGCGGAGATAAGCTTTCTTGAGATGTTCAATGCGAGACCTGATGACGTCGGTGGACTCGTGGGGGAAGCCCGGATCTGCAGCATGGGCGCGGGCCGAACCTATCGTCAGCCATCATTTTGTGAAGGCTCGAGATGTCGGCGATCGATCTTGATGATAGGATACCGGATTTCCAGCAGGGGATGCAAAAATGATGCTCCACAGCAGACATCCCTGGACTGGGAAAATGCAAAAGTGAAGGTCGTGCCCGGAATCGAACCGGGGTTGCCGGAATTTTCTGATGCAATCAGAATCCGGAGTGATAACCGCTACACTACACAACCGTCGGTTGTATCTGTTCGGCCCTGGCAAAACATGGTCTCTTGTTTCCTGCTGGACTGGTCTGATGCATGTCTGCTGCGAGGTAAAAGAAGCCACCATCTCATTGCTCCCCATCATTATGAGATCAAGGCCTTGAAAGTTAACCGATGCGCCCTCGACTACCTGGCATCTGTCGGACGCTTGACTATCTTGACAGCCTACGAAGAAGTACACAAGACACATCAGCCGTCTTTCCAGACCTGTGGAATAACTCAGGGCATACAGACTGTTACTTTAAAACCTCGCAAGCATCTGAAGTCATGCAGTCTCCTGCGTATCAGGAATCTCAGTCTCGCCCCCTTCCTCCTCCTCCTCCCTCTCTTGCTCCTCCTCATCCTCTTCGCTCTCCTCCTCCATGTCCACCGTCCCAATGGGCACAGCCTGCACCGCCGTGCCCGTCCTCTTGCTCCCAATCAGTATTTTGTACGCCTCCACGACCTCGGGAAACATGTCCTGCTTCCGAAAGAACTCGGACTGCGCCCTCATTTCCACCTCTAACGTATCCTCCACCCCCTTTGTTGCCTGAGAAAGCGAAAGCTGACTGCTCCCATTGCCCTGACTTCCACCCACAGCCGGGCTACTCCCCGCCGCTCGCTGCGACGCCGAAGAAACACCAGAATACCTAGGAAAATGCATCCCCAACGCCACCACCCTCTCCGGCCCCGTGAGTCCCCGGCAGATATGCAGCACCGCCCCCGCAAGGGTGGGACACTCCTTCTCAAACACCTTTTGATGCCTCAGCTCCCGCAGCAGACTGCTCCGTATCAGGTGCTGGTTGATCACCAATATCGCCTTTAGCGCGTTCAGGCGCGTGCCCAAACTGGCCGGCCAGACCGAGGCGGCGTGGATGTATCTGATGTTGGTCTGGACGCCGTGGGTGGTCATGGTGGCTTCGAGGTCGGGGGGCGATATCGTGTCGAGGGACAAGGGGCGGAAGGCGGATTTGACGGCGGCGACGATCTCGTCAAAGGCGACCGTCTGGTCGGGTTGGGGCTTGTTGAGCTCGTCGAAGCGGGCCGAGAGGTGGGCGGCGGTCTTGCGGCGGCAGGGCTTGTCCGAGGTGACGAGGTGGGAGATGAGCAGGCGCACTTCGCGGTCCGAGAGGACGGTGCTGAGGATTGCGCGGCAGTCTTGGATGGGGAGCTGGGAGGCGACGGTGGGGAGGCCCATGATGGCGGAGGGGGTGAGTTTGGAGCTTGGTTTTGGCTTCATTTTGAGTCGGTTGGCAACGGTGGCGCTGGTGATTGGGATGAGGGTGAGGGGGGAGGAGAAGCCCGGGTTGGTTTGGGTGCGTTGCCGCTTTGAAGCGCTCTTGCTCTTGCTGGGTGTTCGCGGGGTTGGGGCGGCGGCGTCGTCGTCGTCGTCTTGGAGTCGCTTCATGATGTCGGGAGGATGGCGACTGAGCTCACGGTATGGAATGGGACCTAAGGGCACCAGCATCTCAAAGCAGAACCCAAACAAACGGGCAGGGCAGAGCGTCACAGCTGTCGCCGCCCGCAATGCAGGGCAAAGTAAACAACGTCAGGAGCAACCAGTGCTGCCTACCTTACCTACCCAATATGTTCACCAGTGGTTGCCCGATAGGTATTTAGGCTTCAACGGACCCCCCACCTCGTTCCCTCGATGCTCCGTCAACAACATTGTGCTCGAAACAAAATCACTGTCATGATGGAAAGACCAAGGTATGTCATCAACAGACCGCTGCTTTGCGGCCATAAAAATTATATAAATTAGAGGAATTAATTACAGGAAGAGAGTACCACATCACCACCACCACAGACCATCCCCAACCCAAGATCAACCCTAGTTGGAGATCTTGCAGAGCTTGCCGACCTGGGTGGTCAACCAGCTGGGCTGGCCCTGGATGGTCCACCTCTCGGCGCCGACAGCGGTGGGAGCCCAGAAGAGATCGTTGGGGTCGACCTCGCGCTTGATGTTGAGCAGGCGCTGGTAGTTGGAGCCGAAGAAGGCCTCGCCAAAGTTGGGCTCCATGACATCACCCTCGTTGCCGTAGCCACCGGGACCCCAGGCACGGAGACGCTCCATCCAGTCGTGCGTGATCTTGTTGTGGGTGGCGGCCAGCTCGGGCTCGGCGGTGCCAGGGGCCCAGCCGGAGCCCATGATGGCGAACCAGACGGCATCGCGCCAGTGGGAGTTGGCGGCAGAGTTGGGGGTGCCCGCGGTCTGGCGGGGGTTCATGTTGTACTGGATGAGCGCGGAGCCCTCCTCGACGATGGCGCGCACCTCGTCGAACAAGGCGTCGCGGTTGGTCGTGTTGTCCCAGACGCTGGCGGGGAACATGCGGGAGGCGGTGCGCATGTTGCTGTTGGCCACGGACTCGACGGGGAAGTGCTGGGTCCAGACGTCGTAGAGGTTGTCCTCCTCGAAGAAGTTGGGAGTGAAGTTGAGACCCAGGGCGGTCCACTCGTCGAGCAGGGGCTGGACCTCGGCCTTGAACTGAACGAGGGTCATGTCGGGCATCATGAAGGGGTGGAAGGCCCAGTTGTAGCCGCCGGCGGCGGTGAACAGGGGGAAGATCATCGAGTAGCCATACGCGCCCTTGGCGGCGTAGTCAGGGAACCTGCGCCAGTAGGCATACATGGCCTGCCAGAAGACAGCGAGGCTGTTCTCCGAGTCGGGGCCGGCGTTGAGGCTCATGGAGAAGCCGGCAAGCTTCTGCTTGGGGTAGACCTTGACGGTAATGGAAGTGACGACACCGAAAGTGCCACCGCCGCCGCCACGGAGAGCCCAGAAAAGATCGGCGTTCTTGGACTCGGTGGCGGTAACGAAGCGACCGTTGGGAAGGACAACATCGATGCTGAGAACCTGGTCGGAGCCAAGACCATACTTGCTGCTCAGGGGCGAGTGGCCACCACCGGCAAGGTAACCACCGGCAACACCAACACCAGCGCACTCACCACCGACAGCCGTGACACCGAGCCTGTTGGCAGTGGTATAAAGCTCACCAACCTGGACACCGGCGCCGAGCTTGAGGGCAGGGCCGTTGTAGGATGGGCTGCGGAAGGAGGCGATATACTTGATGTCCTTGAGGTTGTGGGTCCAGATGGAGAGGGCACCGGCACCGGTCGACTTGCCAAGGAAGTCGTGGCCAGTGTTGTGGACGACGAGACGGAGGTTCTGGTTGCGGGCAAAGTTGACGGCGAGCTGGACCTGGTAGACGTTGCGGATCTTCACCGAGTAGGAGGGGAAGCTGCCCATCTCACAGGTGCCGGACTGGCCGTTCTGGGGCATGCAGGTCTCACCCTGGTAGAGGGGAGACATGACAGAGGTAGGATCACTCGCGCTGCACCACTGTTAGACCTTCGCATGTGCGAACATTGGGGCAACATCAACATACTGGAGAGCAGACTGAGCCCAGTTGGCCAGGACGTATTGGCACTTGGCGGCATTGTACACGCCGCTGTTGGGGTAGCAGACGGCACCGATGGGGACGGTCTCGATGAGGGCACCACCGGTCAAGAGGTTGAAGACGGTCCAGCTCAGACGGGATGGCCAGGCACGATCACCGGGGAACACCTTGCAGTCTCCCACCTGGAAGCCCCTGGAGCTTCTCTTGGTGGTGACGTTGGGGACGCCGGTGATGCCGGCGACGTCCTCGTCGAAGCTGAAGAGGTCGATTCCGCTCAGGTCAAGGGCGGTAAGGTTGGCGAGAACGGCATCGGTCAACAGCAGGACCTCGTCGGCGGCATCCTCGAGGGGCTCGGCTGCCGGGGCGACGGTGGTCTCATTGGCAGCTGCAGGAGGATTTCGGTCAGCAATCGGGGCAAGCGTTGCCGACATGCACACCCCAGCTTCCACGTGGGTGTGTGGCATCGTGGGAAATAAAATATTGGCTGGACATACTGAGAACGGACCCGTCTTCGGCGAGAATGGTTGGCTCTGTCTGGGCCAACCCGAGGCGAGCAAACGCACCCGCCAGGAGCAGGGCGCGGGAGAGGGATACAGCAACCATGGCTGTTTGTTTCGACAAGATGAACGAGAGACCTGTCGAAAGCTGATCCAAGGATACTGGTGAAGAGAGGAAGTGTGAAGTTCACGACATCAACAAGGCGATGAGCCAAAGGTTATGTAGCCTGAGATCCGGGGAGGGGCCGGCGCACTGCTACTCTCTTCCCAAATTGCATTTGCCCCCCCTTTGATTCCCAGCAAAAGAAGAGCCTGCTCGGGTGACTTGCCGAATCGTTACCCCAGCATCCCGGGCTGCCATGCGGCGGCGGTGTGGGGTCTAGAGCTAGTTGTAATGCTTGCCCTCGTAAGAGCCAGTCGAGATGACGGGAGGAATGGCATCATTCTCGAGGGCATGGTAATTTGCACCCCAGGCAAGCGGGCAAGATGGATACATACAATGGCAATTGTTTATTCCCGCCGTCCGGGATTGGCTGTGTTGACTCGACGTCTTTTTGCTGTATTGTATGTACAGTGTACATACATGCAGGATCGTACACTTACCTTAGGTAGGCAGATGTGCCAGAAGTCTACGGATATCACCAAGGTATTTACCCGTATAACAATCAAGAGCGGACAATGTTCCATTCTCACGACAACACAAAACACTTATTACTTGTGATTTCTACATAGAACCCAAACATTTTCGCGTGTGGCGATCATTAATGCAGGGTGCTTACCAAACTATTGGTATCCCCTTGTGGGCTCGAAGAGAAGTGGCGGCCGGGGGGGAGGGGGGGAGGGGGTTCATCCGGTGTCGCGGGAGATGGGATGAAGGGGACAAGAGAGGGGGGGTAATGTAACCCTCCTGTGCGCTCACCGGGGCCGGCGCTTTTGCTCGGTCTTCTCTTGGCATGGATAGGGTCTACATAGTGTAAATAATTATTGCTTCGTATGTGTAAAGACCCGGGAGGCCACGGGCATTCATAAATAATATTTGTAAAAGAACCGACGGTAATGCCATGGGTATATCTCGTGTAACTACATACGAGCATCATAACTTCACCGACCACCCGGTTAAACCCTCGTCGTTTACCTATGTACTGTACCACACCCCAGATCCAGCCACCAAGCCACTGCCGTTGGCGGCTGAGCCGGTTCTCTGCTTGCTCAACTCTCTGCTGCCCCCTTTTCATCAGTTGGCTTCAGACCCAGCTCCCTGAACTGATGGAATTTGCAATTCCTCAACAGATCAAAAAAGTGTTTGCCGTCGCTTCAACTAATGCAAACTAAAACACACTAGGGATCCTTTTCAACCCGCCAAGTCACTCCGTCAGACGCAGCCAAAATCTACCAAGCCCCGGCCCTAGCATAAAAGTGTGGAGAAATGCACAAGGGCGAACCCGAGGGACTGTTTCCCATGCTGCAAGCTCTGCCGGCCTTCTTGTCAAAGCTGCGCGCTTGCGGCAGTTCACCAGCGGGCAGAACCAACGACAGGTACCTCGTCCTCCATATCAGCAACGTCAGCTTCTGCTGTCTCTGAAACCTTTTGCGCACACATTCAAGTCGTTCGCTTTTTGGAAAAAGAAAAACCCCCGTGGGATGCTTGCCGCTTGAGTCTCGAGTCATGGGGCACCCTGTCTCGGCCTTCTTGGCCGAGGTCTGGTTGCGGGTCTTCCGGGTTACTCTCGGGGGGCCGGGGGACTTTGGCTCTGCTGCGGGATTCTGTCCCCGGCCACAACCCCCACATATCCGTAATATTGCCCGATAGCAGCGATAAGAAACCCTGGAGACACTTGCCTGTCCATCTTCTCAGGGCCCAAAACCTCCATCGAGAGGAATCTCGCCAGCGAAAGTGAGATCTGCGACAGCAACAACGTTAACACGTGGCCCGGTGATGCCAGATGCCTCTGCAGATCCGATGCTGTTTGCCCTGCCACACGTGGGTGGCAGGGAAACTCCGCAAAAAAGATCTGCCGATTGACGATGACGAGAGATCTCCGGGACTATTGGTCGTCATCAGAAGGTTGGTGCAGGCTTGTGGTACGATATACACTATGTATATCGATATATTATTGACACCGCTTCTTCACCGACTCAGAATTGCCGAACGGCCCGGGTGTTTTTACCATGATAAAACCTCCCATCTCTCCCCTCCTTGACTGATGATGGTGGGTGGGGGGGAGAGATGGAGGAAAGACTCAGAGCCAGGAATACTACGGATACATACTACCATTTTCTCCTTTGGTGCGCATCATTACATAAAAAAACTCAACCCTCACAGCTCCACCGTTCAAACTCCATATCAACAGGAATCCCCACCAAACTCATAACCAGGAGCATCCGGCCAAAAAGCGTGTACACAGACGGGGAAAACGGCTTGCTCTTGCCGGGTCAGCCCAGGTCGTCTTCCTACTCGTCCGGGAAACCGTTGATCATTCCCCGAAGTGGCTTCCAGCAACACCATGATGTGTGTAGTGTGGTGCAGCACACAGCTTTACGAGCCCCGAAGAGCTCAGCAGGCTGGCATCAAGGACTCTTCTTGACGCAAGGCTAGAGCCTTTATAAACAGCCAAGACAGGCTCGCCGACGTTGCCTGCCGCACACTCGCTGGGTTCGGAGTCTGGTGGAGGCTTGGGTATGCATGACAAGGGCTTCGCTGTCCACTTCCCACGTGGAATGAAGGGATTCTGACTTGTTGTCGAAATGAGCCTTTCTTTTTTGCTCGCTTCCTTTGGAACTTTTCTTCTTCTCTGCGGGAAAAACAGAGGTGCGGCACCCAGGCAAATGTAAGAACTTTGTCGTCGCCCCTTTTCCACCCCTGAATCCGCTCTGATGTAACGTACGTTTTCTTTGGTGTTTATTTGGCACAACCCAGCCAGACCCGTGAGCATCTGGCGATGATCATTCCATAAAGCAAGGAATTTCGCTGTATTCTGTTCTCTATTCCTGCTGTTATATATAACCACTTTTGTGCCCCCCCCCCCTCCCCCGCGTTTCCGGTACTTGCAAAGATCGTCAGTTGTCGTTCTCTTCCTTTCTCATCGTCAACTCCACACCGGCTTCGATCATCCCGCCAACGGCCCGCACGCGATCCGGCTCATGCTCTAGACCGTCGCCGTCCGTTCGTTCTTTCCGGTTGTTAGACCACAGGACATGTCAAGGTGATATCAGTCACTCGCAACGATGACTATCCTACCTCGCCACCCACCGCACCCCAATGTGCTCGACATTCCGACACCGCCGTTACAACAAGCCGGTCTCTTCATCATTTTCTTCTTCACGGCCATTGCTTTAGTTGCTTTCCTGCTCCGACTCTTCTCTCGACACAAGACTGGACAATGGGGCCTCGACGATGCCATGGTGGCCTGTGCCATGCTGTTCTCCCTCATGATGATTGGGCCGTTCTACATGTGTAGGTTGAGGTCGATGCATTCTTTTCCTCTGGGCCACTGCTGACAAACACCCAGATATGAAGCTCGGGTACTTTGGCTGGAGACAAGAAGATGTTCCTCCGACATATGATCCAACGCCGGCCTTCTGGTGGTTCTTTTTGGCCCAGCTGTTTTACAATCCCATCTTGGCCTTTGTCAAGGCTTCAGTTCTCTTGTTCCTGCTGAGACTCGGTGGGCAGAAGCCTGGTGTCAGGATGGTCATCTATATCCTCAATGCCTTCAACGCTCTCCAAGCCGTGGCCATTTTCCTGGTTGCGCTCCTCCAGTGCTTGCCCATCGAGGCCAACTGGGACTTTGCCCTCAAGGCTGACCCCAACACCCGGTGTATCGACAACAGCTTCCACGTCATCGCCTCCTGCTTGACCTTGTTCACCGACGTCTTGGTCGTCGTCATTCCCTTTTGGATTTTCCTTGGACTCAAGATGAAGAAGGCGGCCAAGGTTGCCGTCCTGGGCATCTTCCTGCTCGGTCTCGCGTACGTTTTTCTCCTTGGATGTTTTTCCTTTGCCAACTTGCACTAACGTTTGACATGTACAGTGTCACCATCATCGGCGCTGTTCGTCTCAACGGCATCATCAAGCTCTTCTACAGCTCCCCCAACGGAAAGGACCCCTTCCACGACGTGACCGTCACCCTCTCCGTCGTGGAAGCCAACATTGCCATCGTCTCGGCCTCGGCCCCCGCCCTCCGCCCGCTCTTCCGCATGTGGATGCCCGTCCTCTTCGGCGGCACCACCGAGCGCTACGGCAACAAGTACACCCCCAACAGCAAGCTCCCTTACTACGCCGACCAGAGCAACACCAAGAGCGGCGGCGCCAACGGGACCGGCATGCGCGGGGACGACGTCACGCTCAAGAGCATCAAGGCGACGAGGAACCGCGACGGCCACACCGAGTGCCGGAGCGCGAGCCCGAGCGGGAGCGAGGAGGAAATCATGACCTACAACGGCATCATGCGGACGACAGACGTCCGGGTGCAGTACGACGGCGCGAGCGGGTTTGCGGTGCCGGCGGGCGACAAGAGCAGGCCCAGTGTGGACTCCAAGGGGGTCGACTTTGTCGCTGTGGAGGAAAAGAGGACGGTCTAATAGTAGTAGGACATGACTTCACTTGGGTGGACAACGACAAAACAAAAAAGGAAAAAGGTGGTTTGATGCACCTGATGATGGGAGTTTTTACTGGGCGGCAATATCAAATGGTTCCGGGAAATGGGAACCAAACACACTCTTTTGGAACCTCCAACTTTTTTCTTTTCTTACGCTTATAGAGATGATGTCTTTTTCTTTTTTTACTTTTTTACAGACACCATTTGTCACACACTTTTATTCCTTCTTCATACCCCGTCTTTTCAAAGACAAGTTTTACTCTTCTTGGGATGCCGACATCCAGTGTCCGAGTTGTTTTAGGATTAGATTTACATAACGCCCCTCTAATGATCAAGATCATAGTCCTAGCTGTTGAATTTTGCCCATGTCAGAAGACGTTTTGCATGATGATGAGGTGACCCAATGAATTTGATTGTGAGCGTAGTGATATTCTTCAATTGAGGTCAATGTTACCTACCTGGTATTTAGGGGCAAAACAAGCGAACTCAGGGGTAGGTGTAAAACGGTTAACGCAACATGGCTACCTTTCTCACATCATAATCGCGGTCAATCCCAATCCCTTCACGGCAACATGTTCTGGGTTGAATTCAACCTTTGCAATGCCTCGGAAACCCACGTTGCAAGTCACTGCAAGGCATGGTGTTCTGGACAAGGTTATTGGTATTTCAAAGTCCAGCAGTAAAACGCGTGACAACCGTCAGGTTACACATTGTGAAATAAAGAATAGGCCTCTTGGCTATCGTCTAAGGCCTGTTGATTATCGTTTAGGACTTTTGACCATATTTCAAGGCATCCTCTGTTCTTTGTTCCGCAGTTATTATTTTCGCCAGACTCATACACGGACGGCCCTGAGAGTAGCGTCATAGGAGCAGACTATGTAGCAGAGAAGCAAAAAGTAATCTGTGATCGATGCTAGCGCAACCTTGTCGAACACTGCAAATCAGGGCACCAGCCAATATGGCGCAGGTCCTCCTCCTCAGTAACTGCTCAAGACTCGGGATCCATGCTTTGAATCCATGATTGGGAGATGGCCAAGTTTGCCAGAAAGCTGTTTCTCACACGAATGGAAGTCAACTCGCCGAGAACTTTGTGGTCTTATCCAGGCGTACTCAGCAGGGTACCTTACTCTGCACAGCTGTATGTGGTGGGTTGGGACCATGAGGAAAGCAAACGGGATATTGGTCTGTGCTTGCAGCGGATTTGAGATAGTCAAAGGGTTTTCTGCCATATTTCTAGGCTTACCTTTTGTTTACAACATGACAAGAGGTAACCTGCAATGTCGCACCCCTGTATACATCATTTTGTTGGCTCGTCTTTTCACTCAAGCGAGCCATAACCGGGTGTTGTTGGACCTCTTTGTTGGTGCTGACGCATGACTAATTGTTTACCTGCACTCAAGTAGATGAAGTTTCATAGACTTGACCTCATTTTTCTTCCATCTTCATATCTTCTCTTCCAGGTGAGCATGGCAACCCCAATACTCTCAACATCCGACACAGGCTCGATATCAAAAATGACTTCTGCAATTCCCAACGCCAAAAATCGCGTCAAGCGAAGAAAGGAGCCACTGGCTACCTCGCTTCGCCGCACCTGGAGTGTTCCCTTGGTACTCACAACGGCAATTCTTCTTGCCTACGCCATCAACCCGAGCGAGTCAAATCCAGCTTACGCTTTCATATTTCCACCCTACAAACTGGAAGACGCTGCTGGTGGCCTTACTCTGGCACCACAGTACGGCAAGGGACCGCGGGATTTCGCCTTTGTCATCTTCTACACCACCTTGCTGACCTTTACGCGCGAGTTCTGCATGCAAGAGATCTCCGGCCCTCTCGCCCGCCGATGCGGCATAGCCTCGCGCGCCAAACGAGCCCGCTTCGCCGAAAACATGTACACGGCCCTCTACATCGCCATCATCGGGCCCTGGGGCCTGTACCTCATGCACCGCACCCCGGTCTGGTACTTCAGCACCCGCGGAATGTACGAGGGCTTCCCGCACCGCACCCACGAGGCCGGGTTCAAGTGCTACTACCTGCTCCAGGCCGCATTCTGGATGCAGCAGGTTGTCGTGATGGTGCTGGGGCTCGAGGCCCGGCGCAAGGATTTCAACCAGCTCGTCGGACACCACGTCGTCACGGCGGCGCTGGTGGGGTTGAGTTACCGGTTTCACTTTGCGCACGTGGGTATCGCCGTCTACATTACGCACGACATCAGCGACTTCTTCCTGTCGGTGTCCAAGTCGCTGAACTATGTTGAGAGCAGGGCGCAGGGCTGGTCGTTTGGGTTGTGTATCGTCATGTGGGTGTACCTGCGGCACTACATCAACTTGCGCATCTTGTACTCGATGCTGCCCGGGGGCGAGTTCAGCACGGTTGGGCCTTATGTGATGGATTGGGGTGCTGGGCAGTACAAGTCCCCGCTGGCGAACGTCATCGCGTTCAGCCTGTTGGCTCTGCTGCAGTCGTTGAACATCTTTTGGCTGTACTGTTTGTTGAGGAGCGCCTACAAGTTTGTTGTTCTTGGGGTGGCCAAGGATGATAGGTCCGAGGCTGAAGACGAGGGGGAGGATGAGGCGTTGGTCACTCAAAGGCAATAAAGGACAGGTGTCAAGGTCAAAAAGCTATGCATCAATTTATATACGACTGAAGTGAAGGAAACAGGAAAAAAGCAATATGTACTGTTGTCCCCATCCCATGCAGTTTCGAAACAAGTAACTATGTACAATTCAAGACACCGCCCACCTTCCAAGCATGTGCCACGACACGCTTAGAGGCACTGGCTGTACCACTGGTTGCTGACAGTGCAGGTGTAGGGGGCAACGCACTGGGTAGGGCCGGTGTAGCCCTGGCCGCCGCACTGGCCCCAGCGGGGGACGGTGCCACCAGGGGCGCTGGTGGGGGTTGGGGCGGCGGTGGTGCTGACGCGGGTGGTGGTGGAGATGGGGTTGGGGTTGGGGTTGGTGTTGCCGCCGCTGTTGAAGGTCGAGCCGATGGGGCCGAACTTGATGTTGGAGAAGGCAACGTTGGAGTTGGGGGCCTCGGCCTCGACCTCGGAGGGGACACCGGAGGTGGTGGCGCAGGCACCACGCTCGGCACCGGGGCGGCCGGCGGCATCGACGGGGTAGGTGGAGTCGAGCCAGAGCATGTGGGCGGCGTGGTCGTTCCAGATGGACATGACGAGGACCATGGGCTTGTCGAGGGCAAGACCCATCTGGCGGAGGCCACCCTTGGCGGTGTTGTCATCCGGGTCGCCAAAGGCAATCTTCTGGGCGTCGCACCAGTCCTGGGTGATGGAGTTCTGGTCGGGGACGCCGGGGATGCTGGAGACGGAGTTGGGGATGACGACGCCGTCCTGGACGTAGAAGCGCTTGATCTCGGAGAGCTCGCCGGCGGCGTTCTTGAGGAACTGAGTGACGACGGTCATCTTCCTGGTGGTGTCGACGGTCTTGCCCTTGCCGTAGAACTCCTTGTTGCCCATGCGGTAGGCGTTGAAGTCGCATCCATCGGGGTCGCAAACGCCGCCATAGCGGTCAGAGCTGTAAGTGCCACCGCAAGACTCGCCCTCGCACCTGCTCTGGTCGAGGATGGTGCAGGAGTGAGGAGTGTAGGCAGTAGCCATGTTGTTGGCCTCCCAGATGTCCATCTCGGAGCAGCAAGTACCGTAGCGGCCGGCACCGGCGTTGACATCGTTGGTGGAGGGGTTCCATCCCTCAATGTTGGCCTCGCCGTTGATGAACTTGATGTCACGGGGGCACTGGGCATCGCAGTAACCGGTACCGTACTTGGCACCAGCCTTGTTGCCCGAGTACTTGGCAAGACCACCGTCGAGGTCCATGGAGACGAAGTAGAGGGCACCGTTGAGACCGCAGCCAATGTTGGAGACATCGACGTCGAAGGTGAACTCGTTGCCAAGGAGGTTGAAGCCTGTCAGGGGGGGGTCAGCCAAGATGATCGACAGTCTAGAAGGGGGAGAGGAAGGAGAGGCTTACCCTGGTACTTGGTGGCGTTCTCCATGAGGTAGGTACGCGAGCCAACGTTGGTCGAGTACTTGCCCTCGGTGACGAACTTGAGGTTCAGCTGGTTACCGCTGGTGGTGATGCCATAGGTGGCAGCATACTCAGCGCCCTCCACGCAGCAGTCCTGAGCGCACTTGGCACCGGTGGTGCAGATGGAGGTGTCCCACTCGTTGCCCGAGTAGCAGTTGGTGGTGCCCTGGAGGGTGTGAGTCCAGCGCCAGTTGGAGTCGAGGGTGACGGAGCCGGCGACGTTGGTGCAGGAGCCACCAGCCGAGCATCTTTGCCAGGTCAAAGAAGGGTGAGTCTCAGCGGTGAGCGAGCACACCTGCTGAGCAGAGGCAGAGGCCACAAGGGCGGCGAGGGCGGCAAACTTTGCGGAAACCATTATGGCGATCTGGAGGGTTGACTGGGACCTGTAGATGCAAGGCGTGCTTGATGTCGAGGGTGGTGAGATCAAGATGGGTATGTGAGGCCTTGGGAAGCCGACTTATATAGAGATGCCCCTTCGTCTCGGACACCCTGTACGGTCCAATTTCCTTTGCTTCATGTTCGCCACTGCGAGATGACCGACATTGCGGATTCGCGGCACCCTTCCTCCATGCAGCTGAGGTTGCCACAAGGGGAGGGCATCGTCGCCTCGTGGGAAACGGCTCCCGGGCCGTCCACGCTCGGGCAAGGACCCTGGATCATGCACCGCTCATGGCCCATGAAGGACAAGCGTGACAAGCTCAACGGGACGGTGGGCTCGCAAGCGCTGGCGCGGGGTCGGTTAGGAGGAAGACATCTCCATGATGGGAAGACGCACACTGGTGGTCCGGCGGCGACAGACCCAAAGGGTGAAGCGTCACCGCAACCAAGGACGACGATGTCACTTGATGACCGGGGGGTGGTGGAGGCTGGCCGAAGCACAGACGAGGGAATCGCGGAGCCGAGAGGCGTCGTGCGATGGATTAGATTGAGGCTGCTGGGTGGACGACAGGGGGCAACTGCCGCTCATTGGAGCGGGCTTGGGAGCTCGTCCAGGACATCACGGAGGGCACCCGCCGAATGCAACCCATCCCCATCCTGGTGACCGTTGGTGTGCCCAGGGACATGATGAACAAGCTTCAGCTTCTGCGATCCGAGATGCCGTTTGTTGGCGTAGGATATCCGTATGCCAGTGTGAGTATTATCATCCGTCGCAAGAAGAGCCTGGTGTAAGAGTGTGCTGGACACGGCCGACGGGATGACCGTTCCTGGGGGTGGTCTCAGGTCTGAAGCTCCTGAAATTCTGGGGAATGCCTGTGACCCCAGCTTTTCCAAGACTTCCCCACACTCTTAGCACCCGTTTTACTTTTCTGTTCCCCTGTGAGCTTGCATGGTTCGAGAGATTGCCTTCACCCCGCATTCTCTGTGTGCATACCTATCGAGGCCCGACAACCCGAGAAGCCGGATTCCATGCGGCCTCCAGCCGCGTGAGGAGGAGCGCGACTGGTCGACGGCGTCATCAGTGCCGGTAGCCGTCGTGGTGTTGCATGTGAGAGCTGATGTGATACTCAAAATAGAACTTGAAGATGGTCGTTGAACCCAGGCTGAGGCTCAACAATGCAAATTAACCCACCGCGCCGGCGGGAACAGCAAAACCGGGAAACAGCAGTGTTTTGCAATTTGGCTATATTGCCAGGCGTCATGCCGCCGGGAGCCCTGGAGCTTGCGGTCGCTTTCGAGACCACCGTGCCACCAGATCAGGAAAAGCGTCCCCCCCACACTGGTGTGCTTCACAGCGGATCTAGGGCCGCTCTTGGCACAGGCTTCGTCCGATCGAGAGTGGGGATGCTTGGCATCTCGAAGGACCTCGTCCCATCATCCCATGTTTTGGTTGTCACGTCGTGTCAACGGCTAGCACTTCCGGACAACGCAACACCGCCGCCCGACCTCTTTGTTTACTCCACCTCGACTTCCACCTTCACCATGGACAGACAGCTTCGAGGGCACTGGGAGCACGGCAAACCACCTCACTTCGGATGGTCATAAACATACACGATGATATCAGGGTCGAGGGCAGAAGCTGAGAGCAGTCTTCAGTTGACAACATCCAGCATTCAGCTGTTTACCTAGGTACTTGCCAGTCCCACAATGGCATCTGCATCTTCGGACCTCACCATGCAAGCGTAAACTTTCCCCCTCCTCGCCGGACATGGCGAACCTTAGCACGTCCGATACGAGGAATGATGAGTTGATGATGTCTGCACGTCGAGGTCTTGCGTTCGTCTCTGCTCGAGGCATCTCATTCTCTCTCTGCTGCAGACCTGCCTTGGACCTGATATTCCCGGCACCTCCTAGCACGACGACCAGAGACAATGCAAGATGGGGTATGAGTGGAATGGCGATCCTACCATCCTCATCGTAGTCATTGCCTGCTCGGTATGCTTCGGGTGGGTGCCCATCATCACTGTCGTCAGCATCGTCCGCAACTGCCGTGCCCGCGCGAGAGCAAAGCGAGGGTCCAATGGTGCCCATTCTGATATCGAAAGTCACGGCGGCAGACCCAACACGGCTCCCAATGTGCCCAAGCCGCTCCAGACATACCACCCCAGCTCAACCAAGGGTCTTGAGAGAAGCGCGTCAAGTCGGACTCGTAGCTCGACTGATGGCTACGACCTCAAACGTGTGGACACCAATTCATCTTGGGATCCCATTCGTCATTCCTTCCACTACGATAACGAGTCTCTTTGGGGTGGGGATGGCCTGTCCAGGACCAACACTCGCCATCGACCCGTGCACTTTCCCACCCATGTGCACAACAACACGCCTTCACCCAGCCGCCCTGGCTCCATCCGCTCTGTGGCATCGAGCAATCGGCAGCAGAGCCGGAGCCGCCGAGGCTCAATGGCCAGCAACTATGAGAACGCACCGGCAGCCTTCCAGATCAATGACACCTACTACGACACTACACCGCTCCCAAAGGTAACGAGAACTGGCAACCCTGCCGTCGCCAGCAGCAGTAGGCCCACGTCATCAAAGGGCTCTGGGCAAGCTCCACAGCAACGTCAACAGCAGCAGCAAAAGCAGGAGCACCAGCAACAGCTGCAGGGCAACCGCCGCAGAGGGCACTCTCTTGACGTTCCCCGGGATTCGGACTCTCTACCCCGAGACATCCCCAGACCCAACACCTCCATGACAAGACGAGATATCGGAGAATATGAAGACCTCTACAACCAGAGGCAACGGGCGGTCCACCGCAGTCACAGACCTCCACAGCCAGGGTCATCATCACGGCATACCAATCGCCACGGACCCGCTTACGGCGAAAGCAGCGAGGACTTGGCCATGTCTGGGGCCTTGCCACCCGTGAGCCTGCCTCCGAGGCGGGGATCTCTCCACGCGCAAACTTTTGAGCGTCCGACATGGCTGGACGAGGAGCCGCACGCCATGTGAAGTCGTTTATGAGCTGAGCGGTGAGGGAGGAAAAGAAGACATGTGTAATGCATATCATGCCTAGTGTATTCAGCCTCTTTGTCCAAGGCTGACCTGGTGTCCAAGAATTCATGCCTTATTCCAGGCCCAGAGTCCGCCGTCAAATGGGAGGAAATCCCGTCTTACCTAACCTCAAAATAGGAAATAGGAGAGCGAAAAAGGGGACTGAAGAAGACGGTCGAGGGTTACATGGCGTGCAGGCAACTTGGCAGAACTGCCCTTTTTTTCGGTTGATACGGTAGTGTGAGTGGGGGGTTGGGCGCTAATAAGAAGGCAAAGGGGAAAGGGGGTAATAAATCAAGAAACAAGAAAAAAAGAGCCGAGGGGGGAGGGGAATGAATCTTACGATGTTTATGAATATATCTTGGTGGGTGTAAACAGTTGCTTTGCCGACTCATCGTAGGTTGGAGTTAATCAATAGTAACCAAGTTGGTGCACTCTCACTCCAGAGTCTTCAGTCTGGCAGGGAATAACCTAGAACTTCCAGCTGACGAAAATGGAGTGCTTATCTCCGTTGCCGATCAATCAATCTCAAAATAGCTTCCCTCCGCCAGGTGTGTGTGGACGCTCCTCTTCGGCCTCGAGCCCCAAAGCAACACCAAGGAGCAAGCAGCCCCGTATGTGGAGAATTCCTCAGCTGACATCGGAAGACTCCCTCGGATCCGCTTGGCAAAGAAGAAAAAATCACCTTTTCCCTTCCAAAAGCCAAGGAGCTTTGCACATCGCTTCTTGACGGGGCAAAAGTCTCCGCTGCACGATGCACCGAATGCAGTACAGCCCGAGGAGAAACACGGGACGAGACGAGAGATCGAAAACCAAGACGCGGCCTGCCCAGAATCAAGGGACCTGGGGAAAGACGGAACGGAAAAAAACAATGTTATCGCTTCGAAACTTGGCTACCGCAGGAAAAGGAGGAGTTTTTGTGGGGTGCTTTTTTCGTGCAGTTTGTGCCGTTGTCACATGGCTTGGGAGATGGCTTGGAGATTCCACTTGGGCCGAAGTCTGCTGAGCTTGTTTTGTCTTCATCTGCATGCAGAAAAGCATTTGCAGTTTACACCAAGAAATCCATGTCAAGAAGCACTCAATAATCTATCTACCTAATCCATGAAATCAAAAGGCACGAGAGAGCCAATATCTTGTTCTTGCCTCACAAACGCAAGTGGAAAAAGAGATGGAGAAGATTTATCAAATTTGAAATAGTTTCAATTTTCAAGCAAATACCCGCCTCGTTAGGTAGGTGGACAATGGAATAATGCAAGAAACAACATCGGAGACTTGGTCGTATTTACACCTATCATGATCCTTTGTTGAGTAGAGTTGGTTGTGAGTATCTAGAGACCTTTAATATCAATGTGAGCTCATCGAAATACACGAGACATCTTGTAACAATCGAGGAAACTTATTAATCCGCTTTTTCTGAGCACGGTGAAAGGGATCTACAATCTGACAATCATCAAGAGATAAACAAAAGCGCGGGTAGGCTTGATATCTTGAACAAGTTGGTTTCGACAGGTCGGTTTATCGCGTGATACATCGTCTTTTCACATTACACCTCCAAGGTAGCCCACCTAGCCCTCCAAAACAAACTCAATCACTCCGTGCTCAGTTCCCTTGCTATCCCTATACACGGCCTCAACTCTCAGTCCAGCCTCCTTCCCAATTCTCTCAAACTGGGCCAGTGACCTTTCCTTTCCACCAATGGCAAGCATGGAATAGTCCTTGAACGCAGAATACAGCGGCATCGGCCTGCCCGTTGTCCCACCACCATCGGGGTTGATTTGCTCCGAAACCAGAATCCTGCTATCCCGATTCATTGCCTGGGCCACATTCCGCAAAACGAGTGTTGCTACAGGATCCGAATAGTCTCGTACGATATGCCTCAAGTAGTAAAACCTTGCCCCTTTTTTCCCCCGTTGGAATTAGTTTCCAAACCACTGTCAGAACATGAAATCAAAAGGAGGCAGCTCACCTTCCACCGTCATCTCCCTCATAAAATCACCCTCCAGCCATTCCACCCCCCTCATCACCTCGTCCCCTTCGGCCTCGATCCTCCCCTGATCAACAACACCCCTCAAATCAACCACCACGCACCTCCCCTTCCTCAAAGCAGCACAATCTTTCCTAAACCGCCTCAACACATGCCCCCCACCCCCACCAACATCTACCCACGTTACCCTCCCGCCGTCTCCCTCCATGTCTTCTTTTAAAAGCATATTTTCGAGAGGGTAAATCCCCAAGACGGGCACCCGTCCCGAAGCAACCGCCATCGCCCTCGTAAACCTACTCATCCTCTCTTCATCCCGAGCCACGCTCTCAAAGTACCCCATCTCCGCCTCCCCCGACAAGACCGTGGCAGGGACACGACCCGGCCCCACCGGCTCTGCCTTCCCGTACCTGTCAAAATACGCCGGCAGGATATCAGACACCCTCACCACATTGTTGTACATCAAGTCAAACATTGCCGCCATCGGCTCTGACGACCGGAGCAGCAGCGAAGTGGCCGTGTGGCAGACCTCTCCGGCGGGGGTCAGGGATAGAACGCGGGAAGAGGTCAGCATGCCTGCTATTCTTGCTGTTCCCATGGTCTAATCAGCAATGCCCGCCGACAGGAGTAAACAAAGTGCAGGGAAGGAAAAAAAACACAAAAAAAACACACAAACTATCCCTTCTTCGGCGTTGATCAGTCTTGCGATTTCGTGACAGGCCGTTCCCCTGGTTGGGTCAGGGGGTAAAAGGTCAAGCACCCCCCAGTGATGGAACACCCGGATGGCGGACACGACCGACATGTTGGCAAACAGGGACATGATGGCGTCGGACGGAGGGCGGAGGGCGGCTGCCAGTTGGAGGGCCGCCGTGGCGACCTTGAGACGGGCTGGTTCGCTGCCCGAGGTGGCTTCTGTCAGGTGGGCGCTGATCTCTTGTGCCAGGTTCATCAGCTCAGAATGGCTGCGAGGTGAACTGGAGTCATTGCTCGGGTTCGTGCTGCGTGAAAAGGTCGAGGGTGACTTGACGATGTTGGTGGTCGTGCCGTCTTTGCGCAGAGGTGTGATTGCAATGTGTCCCTCGTTTCCCCTCCAGCTGTCATTGCGAAGTGCTCCTTTGTCAGAACTGACACTGCGCACCTCGACTCCACACAAGGAGATGTGGACTGGGTCCTTCTCCGTAGCTACCTTCTCTCTTGACAGCACACTAGCAGGCCGCGTTTCTGTCTGCGTTGTCGCCATTTTTTGGCGGTCCTAGATTTTGTGTTGCTCTGTCTAGGTTCGACCATGCGTTGTTATGTGAGCTGAACAAAGGCGGGTTTTCCAATGCACGGGGGTTGGTTTGATGCCAGACAGCAAGGGGGCCAATTCCAAGCAGTTCAGAGCAGAAGCGATGTGGTGCATATATAAAACTCAGCCCATCTGTACCACAGGAAAGCCGCAGGCCTTGGAAGACTTCAAAGTAGCAATATAGGCTGCTGGCAATTGGTTGGATAGTGACCGAGTGATGACTAGGAAAGCGGCCCCTTGCCGAAGACAGATGGGTGTAGATACCCCTAAAAGATGGCTTCTCACAAAGTCCAGCAATTGCTCGCCGATTTGGTGAGTCTCCGGGACCGAAGGCACGGGTCGGACACGCAGCCGCTCCTATACTCCGAGGAAGCCTGCCACCATGACCGGTGTTGATGCCGACTTCGGCGGTAAGAACCCTCCTAATGTTGTCAGCCGGGCCATCATGCAACTGGCCTTCATTGCCGAATCCAGTAGATCTAGTGGCGGGTGCATGCCGACTCTGTGGGCCGCTCGGGCCGTAGCTTGGACCTGCCTTTGCTGCCGGTCATGAAACAGACGCCGAGGGCTTCGGATCACGGTTTGGACACAATGCAATGGGGGTTTACTGGTAGAGTAAACTTTATAAGCGCTTGTCGAAAAGGGTATATACATTAGTCTTGCTTCCTAGGCCAATGGTTGCTCCAGATACTCCATTCGCTGCTGAGGAAATGAACCCATCCCCCTGCCAAACTTTCCATATGCTCGCCAATCTGTTCGAGTCGTTGAACAGCTCATCAGAACTGTACGTTATGATGTCCTTGAAATCCTGTAGAGTTCCCCCATGAGACTCCCTGGTTTGCCTGTTGTGCTGAGTGCTGTGACATGGGCGCCGACTGGTAAGCAAGCGTGGAGGGATTCGGAGGGGGACGAGACTGGGGCAGAGGGTGTCGCCCGTCCTTCTGCGTATTTCGTGCGATCACGTTCTTCACCACATCTCTTCTGGTCTCAAGATAAGGCTTGATGTCGGCCGTTGTTCTGTCGAAATGACCTGCCAGTGTCTTTACCTGCTCCCATCTTTCGCCATATAACTTCAGTGTTTCATTGACCTTGTCCAGACACAAAAGACTCCGTGTGATATTATTGGTGATGTGCTTATCCAAACGGTCAGGAAGCGGAGGTTGTAGTTGAGGCGGTCTGACGGCTCCCAGAGATTGCCACAGGTCGCTATCACCTGGGTCCCGCAGCACCGTAACCAGTTGCGAGCCCATGAAGAACACCTTGAGGGCATCGTGGTAAGTGTAGAAGCCCTCGCTCACGCTCGCCTTGACGACCTCATGCATCTTGTAAAGGTATCGTATGGTGTGTTCAAAGATTAGCAAGCGTCCGTGATCAGCGAGTTTGGGCCCGCGCGGACTAGGCACGACGAGATAAACCGAGCTGTAATCCAGCTCCAGATCAAACATGGCACGAACTCTCCCCGGAAGGTCGGCCGGAAGCTCATTTGACCATTTCTGCGTTTCGCGATACTTTTGCCAGACGTACTGAACGGGATCCCGAAGAGGATCGCTAGGATTGGTTTGTACAAGGGTCTGGTACCAATCCGACTGCAATCGTCGAAGCGCAAACAGAGGAAGAGATGGGTCTGACGGTTTTGACAATTGACCCGAACCGTTATCGACAGAGGGGCTGGGAAGCCGCACAGAAATGTCGTCGTCCTTGAAGGAAAAAGGCCGAGCGTGGACCATGCTTATCGCTCTGAGAGGGATGTCAGCAAAGTTGGATGGGCTCTATGACTCGGGGGTTAGAACACGAACCTATCCAGAGCATACACACAATAAAAGGTACGACGGCGAGAATCTATCGTGTCTTTGCTCGACTGCTGCGTGAAGGTGTGATCTTTATGGAAGCCCAGGTCGATACAGGCCCGGCAGGCAAAGCCAATCAGGTGCCAGCTGTCAAAGTGAGCAGGGTCGAGCATGGAATACTGCGTCAGCAGCACAAGAGACTGGATTTGAGTGGTATATCCGGGAATGAAGGCGCGGTCAGCGTAAGGCAGAGCGCGAGCCACATACTGCAGGGCGTTGTAGTAGTTGCCATCGTTCATAGCTTTGCTCTGAGCGGCCGAAGCGACGGCCATGACCATCCAAAAGAGCCAGTATTCCCAAGACCGCATCCCCCTGAGAATACCCAGGTCTGCGTCGTCGTAGATCTTGGGAACGAGGGCTTGCAAGTCTGCTGCTGAAAACAAGGGATAGAGAGGCAGGATGTTGTCTTGGTAGAAACGAAACTTGGCCTCGGCCACCTCCTGAGTGGGGAGCTCATCAGTGTCCGGATCGGGTAGTGCGTCATGTTGTGCGGCGGCTAGAACGAGACGGGCAAAACTCATGGGGTTCTCGGACTCTTGAGTGTCGAAGCCGGGGGTGGTGGCATTGACAGTCAGGAGGCCAAAATCGGATACCAGTGTGTTAAAGTCTGCTTTCTCGCGAGTCCGGGCAGCTTTGCGATGGATGGCAGCGGTGATGTCAACCAGAGAATCTCTCCGCTCAGCAGCCTCAATCGCTATGGTGTTATCATCGGACTCATGAAGAGCCACAGAAGCTTTCCTTGACCGGGCATGGTTCAGTCTGCGATCAAGCTTTTCTACTCTTGCCTCAAGGGCAGCAACCCAGCTCCGCTCCTTGCCACGGGCAAATTGTTGGTCACTTGCGGCCGAGCATTCCTTTTCACGACCAGCCTTCTCGCAGGCGGTACAGGCTGGTAGTTTGCCATCGCACTGGCTCAGGGGTCAGTCAGGGGGCTGCGACTTGAGGGTAAATGGTAAATCACCTTAACTTTGGCTACTCGACCTGTTGTTGGGGGCGGGGGTGGGAGTCAACAAGGATACTTTTGTGCCAACACGAGAGGAGGCTTCTCACATCTAGAGCAGGCAGAAACAGGTCGGGACACGCGAAGGTGAGGGTTGTGTGAGAAGCTGGACCGGGTATGCATTGTGGGGTCTGGGACTCTGGATGAAGGAGTGGGTGGAGCTCAGGGTCAACTCTCAACTCCCTGGCTGGAAGATGTGGTCGAGTGCAGCGCTGTCTGTGTCGTGGGGGCAAGATGGCTCGTGGGGGAAGGCTGGGTGTCTGGGCTATCGTCTCTCTGAGGACGGTACGGTACTGATATGTTGTGGGTCGTTTGTTATGAGAGGCGCGTCGTCTCTAGTGTCAAGTAAGAAGACTGTGTTTGATGCGGGACAGCTGCCCGTGAATGTGAGAGCACGGGAAGTGGGGTAGGTAGTGAAGCAAGGCGGGCTGGATGGATGGATACCTTACCAGGTACCTACGCGCCTGCCTTAGGTAACCGGTATCCAGTCGTGTCCTACCTACCTTATGTATGCTGGGTAGGTACCTTAGCTTTTTTTTTGCAAAACAGGATGCCCGGAGGAAGGGAAGGAGAGTGAGACCGCCTAGGGAATGCTTGGGCTCGGCCTTTGCTTCTTCCAACACGAGTATAGGGTAAGGCCCCCAATTGTGGCGCGCCTAGGACAAGAAGGTACTATGGTGAGGCGTTCAGCCACAATATCGGACGGCTGTCAACTTGTCAACTGAACAGATCAGGGGCTGAACCGGCTTGGCGGGGCTTGAAAAGAAAAGGAACCTGTCGCCAAGAGGATGGAACCCCACATCGCGTCACTGTGCTGTGTGCACTTTTATGTAGGTCCGTCGCCGGATCAAGGTCCGTGGAAGGCTTCCAGAACTTCCGGTTGATGGTTAGAGGGTGGTGACAGGTAGGATCATCGACTGTTTTTCCCGCATCTTGCATTCATCCATCACCTCCATGTCCCATAAGACCAAATCTGAAATAGCAGACCCCGACGGTGATGGCGGGGCATCTGCTGGAACAACCCCACCTTTCCCACCGTCGAGGATCATTGAACCCTGCCTGCCAGTGCCCGAGTGCCGTTCCGAGTCCACAGTCAGCTGAGCAAGGTCATTGCCCTGTGTTCCAGCCTCAAGCCTCACGACCTGGGAGGTTGCAGTTTTGGTGCTGGAAAATACACGAGGTGATGGTTGTTGAGCTCTCGATAGCAACTCAGGTTATGTATACACCCGACCTCGCTGAGCTGAGTTAGGTACTATGTACTGTACAGTACCTACATTCGATAGGGACTTCCAAGGTGAGGGGAGGTGGACAGGGGTGGCGTTCGCCAGCGAATCGGGAACTGGACGGGACTTCCAGTTGCGGACGGGAGCGTGGAAAAGGCAGGGCCCGGGAAGGTAGGTGGGCACTGCTTCTCCAACACCTTGAACTTCCTTCGAGGCATCGCCGTCCAGTGTAGGTCAATTCCCTTGACCATGTCCCGGTTGTCCCATCGCAATTGCATTCTTTTCCCAGCCTGAGCTGCCACCGACACAAGCCAAACACCGCCGGGCAGCAAGCCTCCTTAGTGACGGGAGGTCCAGGCCGCTTCTCCCAGGGCATCTCCCGTCGTCTTCCCTCTCCGCATTCGCAACATCGTCAGTCAGTTCGATACATAAACATGGACGCTGCCACTCTCCTGCGCCAGACCATTGGCGCCTATGCCCCGCGACCACTCCAACCAGGCCAGTTTAACTACCCACGCCGTCCGCCGCCCTCGCACCTGGGCCATTTTGGAGAACACCTGGGCAACGTGTCCGCCCAACACCAAGGCACTGTACATACCTTGACGGCGTGCTGCAGGTGCAGACAGGTACGGCCCTCCTCTTCCAGGGATCCTTGCCATGTAATAATGCAGCAGAGGTGCTTTGTCTGAGTACAACCTGAACTGACTCTTGCCCGTCGTCGTCGTCGTCGTCGACACAGAGAAAAACAAAATGCGATCCAGCCCTCCCGCGATGCACCCCTTGCGACCGCGCCGGCCAGACATGCGAGTACTTCGATACCATCAAAAACCGCAAGATGAACCGGACCTACGTGATAGAGCTCCAGCGAAAAGTCCAGCGCCTCGAGGCCGAGCTCGAACAGCTTACGGGGGAGGATCCAAACGACGACGACGACATGGTAACGCCCGGCGGCCTGGTTCATCTGGATAACAAGTCAGTCGAGTCCCCGCGCTACCTGGGCCCCAGCAGCGGCATCGCAATGACACGCATCCTTATCGAAGAGGCGAAGCGCTATACCGATTCCCTCCGCATTTCCTCCCTGATCCCTGAACTACGCGCAAGGAGAATCGACCAGAGGGACCGCATGCAAAGCGTCGTCATGGGAAGCTTCAGCGGGCCGTCAGGTCCCAAGGCAGTTGACTTCCCCTTGACAGCCGACATTCCGGCCAAAGAGTTTCCCACCAGAGCCATGACGGAGAATCTGTGGAGAGTGTTCAAAGAGAGGATACAAGTATTCACCCCGGTTTTCCATGAGACAGTCTTTGCCGAGGACCTTGAGGCCGTCTTCAATGGTGATACGGATCACTACCGCCTATTTGCCGTCAACATGATGATTGCCATCAGCCTGGCCAAGGTTGACAGGTGGGCCGGGCTGCCAGACACGTACTACCTCGCTGCCATGGAACATTTCGACCACGTTGTCAGACCCAAGGATCTGAAGACGTTGCAGTGCTTGATTCTCATCGTGCAGTACTCGCTGCTGATGCCCATCAAGACCGCCGTCTACCACGTGGTGGGGCTCGCCATCAAGATATGCCAGCAATGGGCTCTCGGCGACGAAAACACATTGGCCATGGGTGACACCGATCTCCAGAGCTTGGACTTGAAGAGGAGGTTGGTTTGGATTGTGCTGACGACCGAGCTGGGCCTCGCCCACATGTTGGGGCGCCCGAGTGGGTTTTCGAGGACCGGTGACATGATCAATGTGAACTTTTTTGAGACGGTCCAGGACGCGGATATCACGCCAGATGCCACTCCTGAGAGCATACACCGGGGTCGGTTGTGTGAGCGCAAGACTATCGCCATACACTACTGCAAGATGCGACTGCTGCAGGCTGAAATCCGCAGAGTGCTCTACGAACAGGATCGACCGACACGGATAACAGACGCGGATCCTTGGTTCCAGCAAATGGACCAAAAGCTGAGGGATTGGCTGGATGCTTGTCCAGAACACCCTCCCATGTTCAAGCCTTGGTAGGAAGACTTCACCAAACCCCCATTTCTTCAGGCAGCTGACAAATATGGACCTAGGTTTACAAACCGATACCATGCCGTAATGATCATTCT
This sequence comes from Cercophora samala, assembly GCA_030512305.1. Lineage (NCBI taxonomy): Eukaryota > Fungi > Ascomycota > Sordariomycetes > Sordariales > Lasiosphaeriaceae > Cercophora > Cercophora samala. Next base: position 22,895 of record JAULSY010000035.1, on the reverse strand, counting down.
TTACCGACCATCACCCCAGGTGCTCAAGCCAACTGCCAGGGCGGCCAGGATCTGCTTTGAAGCAGCTAAATCTATCATCACATCCTCTTCCACAGGACCTGATCGAGAGCAGCCCACGTTTGACCGGACATGGGTCTTTTTGCAGACCATCAACTCTTCGTTGAACGCCCTTCTCTGGTCTATTGGGTATCGCGAGGTTCGAGACCAAAACCCCCGCGAGGAGGTTGAGCAGCTTGTCCAGGATGGCATCAACATCATCACAAACTTCCACCCAAAATGGCCGGGCGTGCAAGAGGCCATCAACCTGTACGAAGTTCTGTCCAAGGCTTGCCTGCAAAGCTACACAAACAAAGTCACACCTGAGCTGTCGTTTCCCATGGCCAATATGCCCAGCGGACACTTCAAGTCGTCGTTTTTGACTGCGGACCCCAACTCTCCTGATTCAGAGAACTCTTCACAGCAGGGCCAACAACCGCATTTGGCAACATCCCTCTTCAACAACCAGTCGCCATTCGGGTACAACATCGAGCCATCCTACAACTTTGATCAGAGTGTCCAATATGCGAACCAGTCGCCGTTCCAAAATCAGCCCTCCTTCCGGTCCAACTCCATCTTCATGAACCCCATGAGCTCCATGACGGATGCACATGGCCGGCGGCTTTCTGAGCTGGCCCCCGAGTCGACCCCTTATCAGGCTCCGGCCGCGGAGCGTAAGGCGGGCACGCCGCCAATGCCCACGGGGACAGCAAGCTCGCTGCCAACTCCTCCCGAGTCGCTCCCGCCACCATCGGCAAAGTCCAGCCATATGAGCCTGTCGCCGCGTTTAGTTGGCACGCCTCGAGGTCCTAGCCCGACTCCGACACCAACGCTCCATCACGCGAGCCCACTGCCGATGCCTCCCCAACACGGTCCTGTTCCCGCGAATCATGAAGTTGGATACGGGTTTGGCCAGCCCTTTGGGCAGCAACCTGGCCCACCGACGTCCTCCATGGCGGCGGCGCCATCCAACATTCCAGCCTTCACGATTCCTCCCATCCCAGGCTCCAATGCCCACCAAAGAGCGACCAGAGTGACCGATTGGAGCAATCCGCCGGCGCCAATAATCCAGCCACACACATTCGCAGGTAACAACTCGGCCAACTTTTGGGAAGCCCCAGCACAAACGGGCTATACCTTTGGTAGGCCCAGCCTCCGACACCCACCCCAACCACAGCTCCCGCTGCCACAGGCGCCACCGGTACGACATGCCGCCCAACAACAGCAACAACCACAACACCAAACCCTTCAGCCTCGATCCCACCATCCACCACCACACCAGCTGCAACCACACCAGCTGCTGCAGCAACAGCAACTTCACCACCCACAGCGACCGCAATCTCAACAGGCTTACAACCCCTACAGCCCGCACCACGGTTTTCCAATGCAAACCGCCCCGTGGCCCAACTCAACCTCGGCGGGGGTTCCCCTCGCATGGGAAGGCTACGGGAACCAGTACTTTGGCAACGAGCGCCACGACAGCTTGACGCAAGAGCAGCAGACGCAGCTGCTCGACATCCTCGAGGCGGATGGCATGAGCGACATTTCCGCCTATCTTGCCAATGGCAATGCCGCTAACGGTGGCCACGGCACTGGGAACTGGTAAACCTGTCTAACATCGCTGGATGATAGAACCTTGCTGAAGCGTTTGTTTGTTTTTGTTTCTTTTTTTGTTTCTTCTTGAATATCCACCTTGGGAACATGGAAAGGAAAGAGGAGTTTGACGGAATGCCTAGCGTTGACATGTTTTTTTCTTGTTATTTTGCTCTCTCTCATTGAATAGAAGTAACTCTCTGTCGAGTACTTTTGAACTACACTATGCTGCACAGCTGATGGTTTGTATATAGAATTGGCTTGTATAGTTTTGACCAAAACATCAAGGAGGTTGGTAACCCCTTCATCTTGTGCTTCCACAGTGGTACCGAAATTGTAGTCGTACAGCCCAGCCACATCTGATGTCATCTAAACCTTCTCCGACTCAGCCCCAGGAGCAAGAGCAGGAGCGGCGACCTTCTTGACGGTCCTCTTCCTCCTCTTCTTCCCATCCCCGGGTACGATCCCCGCATTTGGCGGCGCATCCAACACCCACTTGGCCACCGCCATCGCCCTGTCACTGCCAACAGGGTATTCCTTTTCCAGCTCATGCCTACTGGCACCATTTCCTTGCACCCGGGCAACAACCCCACCGTTCCCATCGCTCGTGACTTTTTGCCCGTCAATATCTAGCTCTCCTGTCCCTTCCAGACTCCGGCCTTCATCATCATGATCATCATCATCGTCAGCATCATCATCATCATCATTCTCCCCTCCTTCCTGGTGTTGTTGTTGTCCTTTGGCAACACCAGAAGTAATCTGCGCCCGCAGCGTAGCCACCGCGTTGGCAAGCTGGTAGTCATGTTCCGCCCTCAGCTGCCTGGCCAAGACGGCCTGCCTAAAGCTCGACTCGTCACTCACCCGCTCGTCACCCAGCGCGTCAAGGACTATTTGATGGTGGAGGCGGTCCTTGCGCTGTTTTTCCGTTTCCACTGGCAGAGAAAACGGGACGAGGGAGGGGAGTGCTTTGAGTTCACTGGACAATTCCGATCCGGTGTCTGATAGTGGGAGCGCCGGTTTGGGTTGTTGCTGGAGGTGGTGCAAAGGAGAGGAGCCATTTGGGTGCAAAACTGGCACCGGGGCTGGCGCGCAGAGGTCATCCCATGCGCCTGCTAGTTGGATCCAGTTGCCCCCTGCGCGCAGGACTTCCACCCAGTCGGCGCGGGCGGGGGAACGACTAGCTTGAAAGGCTGGGTAGCCGTCTGCCAGGCGGGCCAGGCGGGCGACCATGTACGCGTGGCGGAGGAGTTCCTTGGCCGAGGTCTGGATGAGGCAGTGGCAGAGCAAGAGGGCGTGGAGGGCGTCCGCCAAGAGGGGATGGTATGTCAATGTCTCTGTGGTGACGGCGGAATGAACAGGTGGTGGTGCCTGGTGCGACCGCAGGGAAGCTAGATCCGTGATGGGATACGGCGGGAGATCTGGGGGTGGTGAAGGAGCAAATAGATCCGAGAGGACGTATATCCGGTGCGGTTTCTGTGTGGCTTTCTCGTCATTGCCAACGGGCGACCCAGACTTGGTGTTGTGGCGGGGAACACGAACTCCGTTTACGACAAAGTTAACTTTGCGGGCAAAATCCTCGGCAATATCCAAAGGAAGGTCGGGAGAGTACTCAAAATGGGAGAGGTAGGTCATGTAGTCGCGAAGCGCCCGCTTCGCATTCTGTCTTACATGCTGCCTCGCCTCCACAACCTCGGGGGGCAATGGCGAGGAAGCCTGGTCGCCGTCACTGTCCGCCTCCGGCACTTGAGGAGAGCCATCCGGGAAGGCCGCTTCGACATGCTGGCAAGCCATTGTGAGGTAGACTCCAGCACGTTGGAACAAGAGCTGGCTCTCCAAGCTACTGGGGTGCTCCTCTTCCTTCAGAATAACATCCTCTGCTCTTCGTGACGACCTTTGCGCCACCTGTTGCTCTGCCTCGGCTCCCCTTCCTGCATAACGGTGGGTTGCTTGGCGAAGACGATGGAGCCTCAGAGACTCTGTAAAATCGGCGACAGCTCCCTGAAAGTCCTCCTTGAATATCCGTACAATGCCTCGAGTCCTCAGAGGCTCTGGATCCGAGGGATTCTCGTGTATCGCTTCGTCTAGTGGCTGCAAGCTCGTGCATTCGGCAAGCTGTCGACTCGGGATTTTTTCGTGAAAGAAGTGCACATATTTGGCGTCACCATCATCTGGGCTTCGTTGGAGCACCAAAGAAGCGACCTCCTCTAGTGCCGAAGCGCTCTGCATAGTCGAGACGCTACAAGCTATCTCATCTAGCCGGTAGGCCTTGCCAAGTTTGTGCGTCGCATCTTTCCTCATTCGATGTTTTCTCTCCGGGCTTAGTTTCGTCTGGCTCCCTGGACGGAAGCCAAAGCCCAAGCCCAAGGCGGCCGCTTGGTGTAGACCGGGGATGCTTTGCTGGTTCAGAGAAGCAACACCGCTCGCTGCGCGCACTGCCAGGTCAATAGCGTCGTCGACAAGTCTTCTAATCTTGACAAGGTCGAAGAAGACAGCAGGATCGATCGGGCGGGGTCGGGGGGTGTTGTAGTTGATGTTGGCCAGGGTCTCAATGACCTCGGGGGGCAGCTGGAGCCATGGGCCGTGGAAGGAGGAGATATATCGCCAATGTCTACGTGTGGGCGAGGCGCAAAGTCAGCGGGGGGGGAACAATGAATACCGTGGACGGTCCGGGACACGGGCGCACTTGTTTCTGCAGATAATGAGCTGCTGCTGGGACCTGACCAATTTCTGGTGGGCGAGGTCGCTTTCAGCCTCGGCGAGGTCCTCTTGGGACGAAGACTTCTTTTTGGCCATGATGCTGTGGCCGGAGAACGAGGGGAGGGGCAGAGAACAGAGCCTTCACGGCCAGCAATGGACGAAGAGAAGCGGGTGAGATACGGCCATTGGAGACTGGCTCGAGAAGATGAGGTTACCCCAAATGTCTGCGATCCATGTTAAAACTGAGAGGGAGGTTCGACAGAGCTTCCGGTGGTACGCGACTGCCCTGGGCCGAAAAGGTCCCCCCCCTAAAAGCACCTGCTTATAATCGTGCTGCTGCTGCTGCTGCTGCTGCTGCTGCCCCGAGAAGCAATGACGCGGGGGAGGTTTTTCCACCACCCCACAAATGCCAAGCGCTGTCACGTGCCCCCGCCTTTGCAATTAATACCACATTCCAACACGGTCAGTCATCAACAGCCTGGATCACTGGCATTTCTCAGGTTACCTTACATCCATCTCCTTTCAAGTCACAATTAAACTTCAATTCGTTGCTAATATTACTAAACAGACCCGTAGGTACATCCTCTCTGCCATGAAGCGAACAAAGCCAACAACCTGCAAACAAAAGTGTAAATGTGGGAGAGCCATGGCGTCTAATACATGATGAGACCGCCCTACCACCGCAAGGCACGACCGGCAATGACCGGGGTGGGCTGGACGCACTCGCTGCCGGTGGTCGTTGCTCCATCGGGCTTTTCCAGTCAGTGTCAGCCATTCAAGACGCCGGGGAGGGGTACTTACGACCAGCTCGCTGCAGCACAACGGGACGGCTTGGCTAGATGGGCAAGCTGCGTGGCTGAGCACGAAGTTACCATCGCCTGTTTTGTCATGGTCAGCAGTGCTTGATGAGGGGAGCGAGTGTGAAGTCGGCTTACAATTGAGACCGATAAGATCCCCATCTGGCCCAAGGCCGCCAGCGACACAGCACTGGGCAAAGGAATCTCCGACGTTGCACTCAAAATCGCGGAAGGCTGTCACCCTGGGCAAGGTGGTGAAGGTGACGTCGCTGGTAGTCGAGGTCGAAGTGGTGGTGAAGACCGAGGTGCTGGGCGTCGCCGTGGTGCCGGTGAGGACGTCGACGGTGATGGTGCTATACGCCGTGATCACGCTGATGGACCGGGTCGTGGTGGTTCCTGTGGGATCGGCTGTCGAGAACACTGAGACGCGGTAGGCTGTGGGAGAGATGAGGACCGTCTGGATCGGGTGAACCGACACGTCTCTCCACATGATGCAGGAGCAGGCGTAGTTGACCCGGTTGACGGGCTCAGCCTCCCAGACAGCTGGCCGCGCAACGGCAAGCCCCTCTTCTGCTGCGCAATACTCGGCCTCGGGCCCGTCACTACGCTTGGCTTTGGGAATGAAGAGCGTTGGCGAGGAGGTGATGGTTCCCGAAGTGGACGTTGTGGTGGTCGTGGTGGTTGTGGTGGATGGGTTGCCGCCGTTTATGAGGACGCCAACACAAAGACGCGCGCCCAACACAAGATTGCTGCAGAACCGGTTGATGCCAGGGTTGAGATCCCGCAGTTGGTTGAAGGTGATGCCATACGCCGAGTAAATCGAGTAACATGTATCCCCGACCGCAACCACGTGGACTGCGCCGCACACCAGTGTCGAGGTGGCTGACGTGCTTGTGGTGGTGGTCGACGAAGTTGTGGTGGTGCTGGTGGTGCTGGTCACCTGCACATCAGGAAGAGTGGTGGTTTCTGTGGTCGAAATGGTCGACCCTTGGACTCCAAAGCTAGCCAGGTCGAAGCTGAGCGTGATGGTGGATGTCCTGGTTCTCGCGTATACTAGAGAAGAGCAATACCGGACCGCATCGAGCCAGTCCTGATTGACAGCCTCTCGGAAGCGAACAGCCCGGAGCAGGCGATCATTCTCACAGACCCGGTTGATCTGGGTGAAGGTGAGGGGATCTTGGGCCAGGGCCGATCCCACCAGTGCCGCCGAGGATATCACGAGCTGTGTCAACTTCATGTTGGCTGTGTCGAAGTTCGTCTGGTCCGGACTCGAGTGAGATGACTGGAGAAGAAGAGATGACAAGAAACCGGCGTGGTATTCGAACATAAATCATGGTTTCGGATCTAATGCTGATGCAGCCCGGAATGCCAAACACCAACCCAACAGTCGCGTCGCGAGTAAACAAATTCCTCCGACTCCATTCCAACATGGCTTCCTCTGTTGAGACAACTTCCAACTTTCCAGGCATCACACCACCACAGCCCGGAGCCTCGGGACACCGCCATTCGCCCTCCCTCCACACGGCATCGGTTTTATCGTGAAGTTGCCTCACCAATGTTGGTCGTGGCATGCGTCCTCTTGTCAAGTGTCTCAACTTCTCCCTGCTCGACAAAACATCAGCTCAGTGTCTTACTCTAATCAGGGCAAGAATTCCCATGAAGACAAGGTGATTTCATCACTAATCGATCCGTCGAGCTCGTATTATGTAGATTGCTTCATCCACGTGGAGTGCTGTATGTATGTATTTGTTGTCGGGCCGGAACCTTTCGCCCTTGCCTCTGTCTTTTATATGGCGATTGAGAAGTTCATATGATTTAGAAGATTGACACGTTAACGCGCCATAGCAGTACACCTTTCCAATGTCGCCTGTCTACTGCCTCCCATAGCCAAACCTCGCCTCATGATCGTATATACTTGGCATATTATACAGTTCATGGTCCTCCTCTGCCGTCTTTGGCTTCCTCGCACTGGTGCACCTCCACAAGCAAAAGTAAATCGGAATCAAAAACACAAACACCCCTCCCGCCAGCACGGCATAGCCCAGCATCAGTAACCTTGTCTGCTCTGACAATTTCAGCCCCCTGGTTTGTTTTGTTAGCCCATTCATTCTTGAATCCAAATTTCATGATCGGTCAAGCACTCACAGGCCATTATTCACCAACAACGCGACCCAGATCCCCCTCCCCCCCCAAGCATGCACCTGCTTCATCCACCCCCCTTTCCCAGCCACCTCTTGACCCCCTGCCTTTTTCCTCACCACAAACCCCCACCCAACCATCACCACCATCACCGCGACAGTCAGCAACCCCAAAACCTGATGCCCCGTCCCCATTGTCGCAGTAAGAACATGCTGCCCGCTGATCACAATCCCTGGCACCATCGCACCGAGCACAAACAGGAAGTAAATACTCCCACTGGCGATATGGAGCTTTGGCCACCTCCTCCCTAGAAAAGCCGCGACAAGAGTGTCGAATGGTGCGATGGCCAGAGCTGCAATAGCAAACAATATCCCATGGGCGGTGGCAGCTTTGTTGCTTGATTTCTTGAGGGAGGAGTCTCCGTCGGGAAAGGTGACGTGCTGAGTGACATTTGTCGGTGTCCCTACCCCGCCAGAGCCGGTGGATTTGAAGACGTCAATATTGAAGATGCCGTGGGCGACGTGCCGGCGGATGCGGGCGTCGAGGTCGTCACTGGAGAAGGCACCTGAGCTGGGGCCGACGGCGAACATCACCGGTGCGGTGGGGGAGTTGGCTGGGATGCTGGGGTTGAAGGGGGCGGCTTGGAGGTTGCGGCAGGAGTGGCAGGTACCGTTGGCGGTCATTTGGGTGGTGAGCTCCGTGCCAGGGTGGAGGGTGATGCGGACGGGGCGGTGGGTTGGTTCGGTGTTGCCGCTGGTTCAGGGGTTAGACAACATTCGCGGGAAGAGTTAGGTAAGGTAGGTATGAAGGGGAGTCTACTTTGTAAATCGTGGGCTGACGGTGACTGATTTGCGGTCTGCGGACGGGTACATCACCAACATGAGTGAGTTGGCCATGCTCGAGCCGAAGCCGATGGCAGAATATTGATACCAGTCTGGAGAGCTGACGTAAAAGTTGATGTCGTTGGAGCCATCGTCTGGCAGGTTGATGGCAATGATGGTATTTGCCTCAGGGATGAAGATGTTTGAAGCATTAATCTGAGCCAAGACTAGATGTAATTGCGAGATGAGGTCTACAAGTCATGTTAGTCCCGTGCTTTCACATCATACGGGTAATGGGCCGGACTTACAAAGCACGAGCCATCGTAGTGATGAGGCCATATTTGCTGTCAAACTGTTGCCAGTATTGAAAATTGAAAACGATCAGGAGAGACGGAGACTCGAAACAAATAAACTCGGGACGCCATGGCGTATTATCATCATTAAGATTGAAATGGGGCTCCCAAAGAATGCAACTGTGCGGATGTGCGTGTGGTGGTCGGCGGCTAACTTCTCCCATTCTCTCTTGTCATTGGCCAGCCCTGTTCTTGGAAGCGCTGAGCGCACCGCGACAGCAATGCGCCTAGCACATACACCCCCAATCAAAGACCTGTCACACCCAAGCCCAGCATGACAAAGCTCCAAAAATACCTAGGCAAATGACAGCTACCGACCTCTACGACGGGTGAGATTTGACATCCAAGAAAGAACTAGCCCAAGCACTTCATCACTTCATCGACAATTTAACTGGCACGGACCCTGAACAACCTCTCCAAGGATAGCTAGGACTCTTCCAATGATAGCCAGCAGGCTTTGAATAACGATGAATAGGCCTTGAATTATGGTTAATAGACCGTTAAAGAGACCTTGGTTAATCAACTTTAATTTTCCCATAGGTACCTAGTAGGACTGTGAATATTGGTACTACCTTAGTCAAGACCTTTCTATTATCTTTCAAGCCGGTTAACTCCATGTTTTGATACCTAACTTGTTTTACTTCCTAGGTAACACAGGCCGGGAAATCGAGGGGAGATAGGAAGTGTTGAGAGGTGTTTGATGAAACCCTCTTGCAAACCAACTCATCTCTTTGCATGTCATTCATTTAGAGCGCTTTTCTTTAGATCTCACAAAATAGATCGTCAAGACCCAAATCACCTGCGCTTGCAATACCAAACATACCTAGTCAAACTAAGCGCCACTTCATCACCAGGTTACCTACCTCTACGGAACCTTGATGAAGGACACCGCTCCAACTGCCAAGCATCCCGATTTGCCCCTATCAACCAACAGACACTACAAGGGTCAAGTTCAGGTAGCATCGCGCAAGGCTCCCCGTGTACATGAGAAACTAACGCTACAAAAGTTCCACTCCCGTGACATTATTCCTTCAGTTAGCCTAGCTTGTGGGGTCGGTGGTTGGGGACCGAGTGCAGCATAAAGTCATCGTCCAGCTCGAGGTCAACAAAGCTTTGGAAACATCCTCTTCAACACTTGCTTCAGACTGTCCCCTTGCACCATACCTTCCTCCCCAAGAAGATTTCACATCTGCAATGCGTATCCTCCACATCACCCTCTCTCTCCTAGCCCTAGGAGCAACAGCAACCGCCACCTTCCTCGAATCATGCCGTGACTGTCGCCTCAAACCCGACGAAAAGAACATACTGGAGTGCGGCAGCTGCAGAATGCGAAGCGGCGAATGGAATCGCGGTGCCAGCTTGAACCTGGGAAAGTGCTACATCAATTCATGGGGCATACTCAAGTTCCAGAAGGAGTTAAGACATTCCCCATCCCCCATCCCCTACTTTGAAGTTTGTTTTTGCTAACAGAGGCGCGGTTACGTTTCTTCTTGTAGCGGGGGTTATCATCAGTCCTGTGATATTTCCAACCCCGGGTTCAGGATTAACGGCGTCACCGCCGAGATGTGGCTCCCTTGCGGCGATGGCAAGGGCGGTCGGATTACTTCGAATGTTTTTTTGCGTCAGTCTTTTCAGCCAATGTCCTCTTTGAAATCATAACTGACCATGGCTACCTTAGATCACCACATTCACAATGATATGGGAGTTCTCCATTGCAACAACTGGTAGGATGGGTACCTATGGGGGAGAATGGGGCCTTCCATCCGACATGCAATTGCATAAAGCTTTTAGGTAGTTTGGTCAAGAATCACGGATCCTTCATGTTTGCTCAGATGATACATGTAGCTGAGCAGTAGTATTTATTAATGCTTGGAGACCCATTTTTGGTAATTTCACACCATGAGCCCTGCTAGATAGAGGTGTCAAGCCCAGCTTTCTTGGTCGCTATCTCCCGTCAACTGACCGTGACACAGGACTGTGATCGGTCCTCGGGCCTAGGAAGGCGGGTTTGAAGTTGACGATCTGGTTGGGCAAGGAATCTTCCTTGCGACTGCACGTCACCCAGAGACAGAAGCGAAGGGTCTTGGCTTTGTTGCTCATGTCGTTGTAAGAGGGCGGATATTTGAGGCTCAGAAGGGCTACCTGGTGGATGATCCAAATTGGGAGCCCCTCGTTGACCCCAGTTCCCACAGCAGCCCAGTATTTGGACATGGATTTAGTCAGAAAGACATCAACTGGCCACACGGTTTTGTCGAAGGAAATCAAACGACGGAATAAGTTTGAAGAATGGAAGTCGGTTCGACAGACTTCTCGCAATGAGGGGCTAAGAGGCACAGCTTTTCAAAGCCAAGGTAGGTCCCTAAGGTACCTAGGTAGGCAGCTCTTTGCAAACTTGAAGACAGTGGGAAGGGAAGTTGCACCGTACTGCCCTCAGTGCCCCATTGATATCAAGCTTGAAACAAAAGCCCATTGGACACTGATAAGAAAGACAACAACAATCTTAGATGGCATATTCAAACTGGACCTCTTCAGAGGTCTTTTATCTATTGTAGAGGCATATTGATGATCGCTTAATCCCTCTCAAGAATATTTCGAAACCCATCTCAGTATCATCTGAACTTTCTCTTCAACTATCTTACAGCTTTTGGCTGCCAAGCGCAACATGTCAACAAGCTTAAATTGATGCTAACAGAGATGCACTGCACCTTGCCGAGGACCTGCTAAGGCTCGCTTGGTGACACAACGCGCCTTCCTCTTGCCCAAAACAATGACCGATGCGGCCCACGACCAATCACACAACACGCTTACACACCTCGCGCATTGCGTCACGGAGCACAGGATTTCAACTTGACATCCCTGGGTACGAGAACAACAGCCGAACAACATGACGAAGGCACGAACGGACGGGACTCATGCGGTGCAGCAGCGGACCATCTTGATACGGATCATGACCAGCCACGCCCTCCTCTTGAGTCTCCCTTCGCGGGGCGTGCTCTGCGGGGATGGATGCCATGGCGGGAATTGTCGCATTGCCTAATTAATCATGCCAGGCAAGGCGGCCCGAATATGGCATCGACGCAGCAGCCACACCCGCTTCGGAACCACGTCTCCTCTGCCCGCCCCTCGAGTGCCGATCGTCCAATATCGACCGTCTGCACCCCAGGTTGAGTCATTTATCCCACACTCTCGCGAAAAGGTTTTCCCACCTCCCATTTGCCCGCATGTCGTGGTCCCCTCCCGCCGCGGACCTCGTTCCTGCTTTGGACCGCCGACGAGATCTGGTGATATATTGCACTTGTGGGGCTGAGGCCATCTGACGACGATTAAATGTCGCCTCGTTCCGACTGGGCGGGTCTGGGCATCACTTCTCGGATACAAATGTCTACGCCAGAATGTCGTATAAGGACCAGGAAACCGGCCGGGTGAGCTGCTGTGGTGGCCTGTCGTACGGCAGGTGCTGTGAGGGGATCCAGGGAACAACTTTGTCCTCCTTCTTTGACCATTCTCCGAAGGTGTGAGTCGAGCTCAAGAAGTTGAGACATCCCGAGGGCTCGAATTCGTCAACAACCCACACCACGGGCATCTTCCACTCCAAGGGATCAGTCCTTCCACGCCACCATCTCACCATGGCTCTTCAAACCTTCTTCCTCCTGGCGGCAGCCATGCTGGCCAGCGCAGAGACAACAGGCGAAAAGGTTTCTCGCCAGGCACCGTCTGGCGCTCAGGCATGGGCCGCCGCCCACTCCCAGGCGGCTGCCACTCTGGCCAGGATGTCACAGCAAGACAAGATCAACATGGTGACCGGCATTGGCTGGGACAAAGGGCCCTGCGTTGGAAACACAGCTGCCATCAACTCGATCAATTATCCTCAAATTTGTCTTCAAGATGGCCCCCTGGGAATCCGCTTCGGCACTGGCACCACCGCCTTCACACCAGGTGTGCAAGCGGCTTCGACATGGGATGTCGATTTGATCCGACAGCGTGGCGCTTACTTGGGCGCCGAAGCCAAGGGTTGCGGCATTCACATTCTTCTCGGTCCCGTTGCCGGCGCACTGGGCAAGATTCCACATGGTGGTCGCAACTGGGAGGGATTTGGCGCCGACCCCTACCTGGCCGGTATCGCCATGAAGGAGACCATCGAGGGCATTCAGTCAGCAGGTGTCCAGGCCAATGCGAAGCACTACATCGCAAACGAACAAGAGCTCAACCGCGAGACCATGAGCAGCAATGTGGACGACCGGACTCAGCACGAGATCTATCTCTGGCCCTTCGCCGACGCCGTGCACGCCAACGTTGCCAGCGTCATGTGCAGCTACAACAAGCTTAACGGCACGTGGGCTTGCGAGAACGACAAGGCTTTGAATCAGATCCTCAAGAAGGAGCTCGGGTTCCAAGGGTTCGTCCTCAGCGACTGGAACGCCCAGCACAGCACTGCGCTTTCTGCCAACAGTGGTCTGGACATGACTATGCCTGGCACTGATTTCAACGGCCGCAACATTTACTGGGGTCCTCAACTGAACAACGCTGTCAACGCCGGCCAGGTTCAGAGGTCCAGACTGGATGACATGTGCAAGAGAATCCTGGCTGGCTGGTACTTGCTTCGTCAAAACCAGGGTTACCCCCCCATCAACATCAGGGCCAACGTTCAGGGTAACCACAAGGAGAACGTGCGTGCTGTCGCCAGAGACGGAATTGTTTTGCTGAAGAATGATGGCATTCTGCCGCTTTCCAAGCCGCGAAAGATTGCTGTTGTGGGATCCCACTCCGTCAATAACCCTCAAGGCATCAACGCCTGTGTTGACAAGGGCTGCAACGTTGGCACTCTTGGTATGGGCTGGGGATCAGGCAGTGTCAACTACCCTTATCTCGTTTCCCCCTACGATGCTCTTCGAACTCGTGCCCAGGCCGATGGCACACAGATTAGCCTTCACAACACTGACAACACCAACGGCGTATCGAATGCTGTCTCCGGTGCTGATGCTGTTGTTGTTGTCATCACTGCCGACTCTGGTGAGGGCTACATCACTGTCGAGGGCCACGCTGGCGACCGCAACCACCTTGACCCATGGCACAATGGCAACCAACTTGTGCAGGCGGCTGCGGCGGCCAACAAGAACGTCATCGTTGTCGTGCACAGTGTCGGTCAGATCACGTTGGAGACTGTCCTCAACACCAACGGAGTCCGTGCTATTGTGTGGGCTGGTCTTCCGGGCCAGGAGAACGGCAACGCCCTTGTCGATGTTCTTTATGGTTTGGTTTCGCCATCCGGAAAGCTTCCCTACACCATTGGCAAGAGGGAGTCCGACTATGGCACAGCCGTTGTTCGTGGCGATGACAACTTCAGGGAGGGTCTCTTTGTTGACTACCGTCACTTCGACAATGCCAAGATTGAGCCGCGCTATGAGTTTGGCTTTGGTCTTTGTAAGTTTCGACTGTGGAGTTTGGTTTGATTTTGAGCCTTGCTGACCAGATCCATCACAGCTTACACCAACTTCACCTTTTCTGACATCAAGGTGACTTCGAATGTCAAGGCTGGGCCAGCTACAGGCCAAACCATTCCCGGAGGACCTGCTGATCTGTGGGAGGATGTCGCGACAGTCACTGCGGTTATCACCAACTCGGGTGCCGTCGAGGGTGCCGAGGTTGCCCAGCTGTACATCGGCCTGCCTTCCTCGGCCCCTGCCTCTCCCCCGAAGCAGCTGCGTGGCTTTTCCAAGCTGAAGCTCGCACCAGGTGCCAGTGGCACTGCCACCTTCAACCTCAGACGCAGAGATCTCAGCTACTGGGATACACGCCTCCAAAACTGGGTCGTGCCCAGCGGCAATTTTGTCGTCAGTGTCGGCGCCAGCTCGAGAGATATCCGCTTGACGGGCACCATCACAGCATAGGGAGGGTAAAGAACGGCAGGGCCCAAAAGGGTGCTATGACTTCAAAATTGTTGGCAGAGTTTCATATGTTTGGTGATGTACTTACGCGATATCAGGGTGGATACCAAGCAGAAAGATCACATTCGCATTTACTCCAAGCTACCACCAGCATTGATGACATGGAGCAGGTCACTGTGTGGGGGCCGCTATCAATTCAAGCTTCCCCGTAGAGCTTGGGAAGATTTCTTGTCTTGTTTAGACTCTGCCACCGCTCCACCTTCTACTCTTGTTTCTCCATCGTCATTAGTCGCCCAGAGAGGCCATCAATGATGCAATCACTCAAGCGCCCGGCGCTAGGATCTTGGGTGGATGAGCGTCGTGAAGCTGACTCTTGAATTAGACTGACACATTGTTATCACGACATATGCATCACATGTGGCGCATAAGGGGGGGGGGGGGATAAAGATGGGGGAAGAGGACTAAAACGGTAGGTGGTCTCGATTTGAAGACGTCCAGCAGGAATGGAAACTGGGCAATCTCTCGGCTTCTCGGCACGCTGGCAGAGGTGGTGTTCTTACCCGGTTCTGTACCTGTTCTAGCGCTTGTGCTACCGAGTCACATGGCGGGCCGGGTGGGTGGCTTGCAGGAAGGGAAGGGTGAGGGTGCTGGTCGTGTATGCTGATATCGTCGATAGTTTGAACATATTGTTGAGCCGCCATAGCAGGCAGCTGATTATCAAGATTATCAATCAAGCCTATCATGTTTACAACCAATAGCTTCACGGAACCGTTACTACCCATCAGTCACACCAGTCAACTGCCCTGCGCCAGACACCTTATCCATGGTACCCATGACGGAAATATGTATCAACAATCGACGGATGGCATCGCGGGATTAGCGACCGTTCACAATGATACAAACCAGTAGGTCCGGTTGGCTACAACAATGCAACCTTAATTCAAGCGGAGGCTTCCAATGAAGGTGGGCAACTACCGCAGCATAGGTGCGTGTGTGTTATTCACCTTCCTGTTACGGGAGGAGGTCTCACTACCGAGGGGATCGCCACCGAGATGCCAAGACCCAAATGCCGCCCACGTATCTTAAGAACTCCCAGATGTGGAAATGCTTGTGGGGGATAGGGGGAATCGGATGGCGGGTACGATTGGGGAAGGTAGCTGGATGGGAGGTGGCATCGCGTCGGTACCCTGCCTTGGCGATCCGATGGGCCTCCTACCTACCTTGGTGCTGATTCGTGAGCATCGCGAGTGGATTGGCTGGGGGCTTTGGTGATGTTTGGGTATCGGCTTGCTTCCACGGCGGTTGGGAGGGACGGGCTTGATCCTATCGCTGTGATATCGCGTATGGAGGAACAGAATCCTATGGGATGGCCGACGAGTATAGAAAGGGCGTCGATCCCCGCGTCCTTTGGTGCGAGTTCTTGTTGATCTTCAGTCCCGACGTCAACAACACCGCCGGTACCCAAATCCCCAGATACCCCAGTCACGATGAAGACCTCCGCTACTCTCCTCCTCGCCATGACGGCCTTGGTCGCCGCCGAGCCCATGTCGGTGTTGCGCCAGAAGAAGCTCGACCTTTGGTCCGCCCAGAACGAGGCCGGTGTCTTCGACATCAACCGCTATGCTGCCCAGGCCGCCACGTCTTGCGTGAACGGCAAGGCTGGCGAGTACCAGTGCAAGAACGTCGACTTGGTCTCGTTCTTGCGTCACCAGGACATGGGCTCTAGCACCCGCCGCGGTAACGACGTCTGGGGTATGTACTCTTTGGGTCCCATGTACCGTCCAGACATGGCTGCTAACAACTTCCAGGATGGACTCACGCTGCCTCGGGCCGTGAGTTCGGCGCTGTCGGTCAGACTGATGGTACCGCCTTCGTTGAGATCAAGGCTGACGGCTCTCTCGTCTACCTTGGCCGTCTCCCCACCCAGACCACGTCGTCTTCGTGGCGTGACATGAAGGTCATCGGCAACCATGTCTACATTGGTGCCGAGTCCAGCAACCACGGTCTCCAGGTCTTTGACTTGACCAAGCTCCTCACCATCACCACCCCCCGCACCTTTAGCATCACCTCCGACCTGAAGGCCCGCTTCACCGGCTTCGGCAACAGCCACAACATCGTTGCCCACGAGGAGAAGAACATGATCTACGCTGTTGGCACCGGCACTGCCGCCGGCTGCCGTGGCGGTCTCTTCATGGTCAACGTGACCAACCCCGCCGCTCCCACCTCGGCCGGCTGCCTGTCGGCCGGTGGCTACGTCCACGACGCCCAGTGCGTGGTCTACAAGGGTCCCGACACCCGTTACACCAACAAGGAGATTTGCTTCAACTTCAACGAGGACACCCTCGACATCGTTGACGTGACCAACAAGCGCAGCCCAGTCACTCTCTCCAGCACGGGGTACACTGGTGCTTCCTACACCCACCAGGGCTGGCTCGCCGACGCCGGCATGCGCTACCTCTTGCTCGATGACGAGCTGGACGAGCAGAACAAGAAGGGGCCCGCCGCCAACCAGAAGACCACGACCTACATTGTCGACATCTCCAGCCTGACCGCCCCCAAGTTCACCGGTACCTACCAGAGCCCCGCCACCGCCATCGACCACAACCAGTACGTCCACAACGGCCTCAGCTACCAAGCCAACTACGGCTCCGGTCTCCGCATCGTTGATGTCCGCAGCGTCACCACCGATCCCACCGGCAAGAGCTTCAAGGAGGTTGGCTTCTTTGACTGCTACCCCGAGGACGACTCCGTTGGCGGCCGCGCCGAGTTCACCGGCACCTGGTCTGTCTACCCTTACTTCAAGAGCGGGCACATCCTCCTCAACTCTATCGAGAGAGGTATCTTTGTGCTCAAGTACACCGGTGCTTAAATGCGCGGTAACTGAGAGGGAAGGGAAGAGAGGAGGTGAGTATTTAATGAGGAATTGTACATAGCAGTATTTATGAGACGAATGAACATATTCATTTTAATCGATGTCGCGAGACCAGGCAAGGAATGAGCTGTGTAAACACAAGTGGCAGTGACTGGTGATTCAGGGGTTAAGACAGTGCGTGTAGTTGATCGCGTGACAAAGAAACACTGTGCCCATTATTAGGTTATTATGTCATCACCAACGTCAGCAAGTGGGCTGTGTTCCAGACCACACCGCTCAACTGTACCCCGCGTTCCAAACAACGGAAGTACTTGTAGCCAAGACCACCCTCGACATCATCGTGCAGCTTCCCCTTCTTAGCATCGAAACTCTAAATTCACTATCACCATGTCAGCTCAAGACTACTACAATTCGTACCAAGGCGGTGGAGGCGGCGGCCCGCCTCAGCAGCAACAGCAGCCGGGCTACGGGTACAGCAACACCGGCCAGCAGACATACGACCCGCAGCAGCAGCAGGGTCAGGGTCAGGGCCAGGGTTATTATCCCCCTCCGCAACAGCAGCAGCAGCAGTATTACCCACCGCCTCAGCAACCACCCTCGCAGGGGCAGTATGGCCAACAGCAGTATGGTCAGCAGCAGGGACAGTATGGACAACAACACCAGCAATCCCCGCCATACCACCAAGGCCAGGACTCGGTAGGGCACCAACAGCATCAGCAGCAAGGCCAAGGTACAGACCGCGCCGGACTCAGCAGCGCTCTCCTCGGCGCGGCGGCGGGGGCATTGCTCGGGCACTCGGCCGGTGGGGGCGGCGGCGGAGGCGGATCGCTGGCTACGGCCGCGGCCGGGGTTCTTGGCGGGGCGTTTGCGGGGAACAAGCTCGAAAGTGTGATTGGGGATAAGTACGGATAAGCTCATCTGGGGTTGGTAATAGAGTGTTTTGCTGACCATTGGTGTTTGGTAATAGACTCGACAAGCCAAAGAAGGACAAAAAGGACAAGGACAAGGACAAGGAGGAGAAGAAGGACAAGAAGGACAAGCACAAGGAGGGGAAGAAGGACAAGGATAAGGACAAGGAGGGGAAGAAGGAGAAGAAGGACAAGAAGCACAAGAAGGAGAAGAAGCATAAGAAGGGGAGTGGGTCGGATTCGGACTCGTCGGGTAGTTCTGATTCTGACTGAGGCTGGAGTTGCTGAAGCCCGAAGTTAGTTCTGTGACCAGGAAGGGGCTTGACATGATGTTGCGAGATAATCATAGCTTATACTTACAGCACGATTTCTTTGAAGGGTGCGGCGTTGTACTGGAATCAAATAGATTCAAAAGGTGGCGTTTTGTCTATGTGGTTCTGGTCTACCCCATGCACTATCTAGACTGCCATGCCAAAACAAGAAACCAAACTCAAAATCACCGCCACAACCAACTCAACAGCCTGGTCACGATACAAACCCAAAAGCTCAGTCCAACCCATTCCGTACGAGATCAATACCAAGGCAGCAATCAAACAATGGTTCTGAGCAAGCACTCATACAGCACATACACGGCCCGCAGCAAACGCAACCCGCAACCGACGCGGCCCTCTTTCCCCGATCCGCCCACGTCCTCCTCCTCTCACCCCTCACCTCGGAATGCCACTCCTGAGCCCTCGCCTCCGCCTCCCGGTCCATCGCCGCCCACCGCGCCGCCTCCTCCGCCTTGACCACCTCCGGATCGCGGTAGGCTTCGTTGTGAAAGATCCTTCCTACGCTGCTGCTGGTATTTTCCTGACACTTGACCTGACACCAGGCCTCGACCATGGCTCCGCAGCCGGGGGCTCGGCAGTAGATGGGGACGAGGCCTGTGTAAGGGAGGGCCCAGGGGGAGGGGGAGCCGTAGTAGGCTAGGATGCAGGGTCGGGAGGCGCAGGGGCCGCGGTGGCGGCAGGGGAGGTTGCCGGTGAAGTCTTGGCCTGGGCCGTGGCCGATGGGGGTTGAGCAGATTGGGCAGAGGTGCTGGGGGCAGGAGGGGGACATGCGGGGTTGGGGGGTGTAGCCTGGTGGTCCTGGGTATAGGGTTCCAGTTGGGTAGGATTTCAATTTCTTGGGGGGGTTGGTGTTGTCTGAGGTGGGGGGTTTGGGGGTGGAGGTGACGGCTGTGTAGACGGAGGGGTTGGAGTGTTGGAGTTTAGTGAGGTTGACGTATTCAAAGGCGGGGAGGTATCGGTAGTCTTCTGGCTTGGTTTTCTGGGCTGGGGGTGCTGCTTGAGGGGAGACACTGGAGGGACGTTGTGATGTGGGAACTGGTGGACCGAAGGATCCCCCAACCCGAGCTATGTACTTGGGTCTCGACTGTTCGTTCGACATTTTGAAGGGAGGCGGCTAGCTATGGTGAAAAAAACAGAGAGGGCGGTATGGAGGGTTGATTTGGGCCGGGGCCGAGGAAATAGAACGATGGACATAGAAAAAAGTCGAGCATCCGTAGTTCAATAGATAGGTAGGTACCTACTTAACAACTGGCACTGATAGGTAACCAACACACCACACCAAGTTTCGGAATCTGAGGAAGAGAGCAACACAAAGAAGTCGCGTGCCAATCAGTTTTCACGTGCTGGTATTGTTCACAGTTTGGATGACATGCTGTCTTTCACTTGAAGGGCTTTCAGAAACAACAACATTTTCCACTTGGAGTCAGCTGCCCGGTCAGATTAGGTTTCACATGTGACAAGCAGTTTCGGTGGCTGTAAACTTTGAACTGGCTGTATGTACATCCATGGCGTCAACCTCGAGTGTAAATTGATACCCATTTCGTGGTCTTAAGAGTGGGTTGAAAATCCGGGTGTTCTCACTGTGCAGCACGAAACCTTACCATACCCCGTATCATCAAGGTAAAGACTCTTCAAGCATCCTGTTAAGCTCAAAATGCTTGCTTGTTCTCATTCACGCGAGAATAGAATCCTTTGATGATGAAGACTTGGCATTACCTGTGAAGAAGTGGGGTCAAGGCTTGGCAGCCTTGGCCACCATGAGCTCACTAGAGTAGGGTGGCCTTCGGGTATTCGGGATAGCTTTATACGGAGGATTTAACTTATAGAGGATTATTTGGATTCCGCGTGACTTTCTGGCTATTATAAAGGCTTATTAAGCTTAATAAAGTTTATAGGAGTACTTAGAAGGGTATGGAAGGCCTAGGAAGAAGGAGAGCTTTTTAGTAATACTTATGGTTTATATAAACTACCTTTGGCATGTATAAATCTTTGTACCGGAGTTTACGAAGGTCTACAAGGATTTATGGATGCTTCTAATTTCCCGATCGCGAGACTATTTCTGCTCCTAGGTTTTTCATCCCGTTTTGGAAGTCTAAAAGACCGCCCTTAGGTCTAGCGTAATGGAGCCTCTACGTAATACCAAGGTCACCATAGCTACGTTAATAGCCACGTCAATAGCTACGGTCAACTACAGTCAATAGCCACAGTCAACAGCTATAGTTAACAGCCACGGTTAACTACGGTTAATAGCTATAGTCAATAGCTACGGTTAACCACGGTTAATAGCTATAGTTAATAGCTACAGTCAATAGTTACGGTTAACTACGGTTAATAGCTATAGTTAATAGCTACGGTTAATTATAGTTAACAGTTACGGTTAACTATAGTTAATAGCCACGGTTAACCATAGTTAATAGTTACGGTTAATTATAGTTAATAGCCGCGGTTAATAGTTACGGTGAGAGCGATGTATGTGGTGTTGCGTGTGAGCCGTTGTGGGTGCCGGTGCCGTGCGGGTGCGGGTGCCGGGCAGGTGCGGGTGCCGGGTAGGTGCTAGTGCCCGTGCTAGTGCCTGTGTTAGTGTCTGTGCCTGTGCTAGTGCTTGTGTTAGTGCCAGTGAGGTTTAGGGTAGTGGATGTGGTGATGTGTGATGATGGATATGGTGTTGTATGTGGGTGCGGTTAGGTGAGGGTTAGGGTCAGGCGTAGGGCGGTGAGACCTGAGGCGGCAGTATTGGCTGCGAGGACCTTGATGGGTAGGGCAAGCTGTGGGGTAAGGAAAGTAGTGATGGAAGACGTGTTTTTCGACGGTTTGGCTGTAAGCGATGGAAAAGTCGGTGTTTTTCGACGATTTGGCTGGGCAGGTAGGTTGGTTGAATTGGGTTAGGTAGGTAGGTTGAACTGGGTTAGGTAGGTAGGTTGAACTGGGCTCTGGGTAGGTAGGTTTGTTGATGGAAGATGTGTTTTTCGACGATTTGGGTGTAAGTGATGGAAAAGTCGTTGTTTTTCGACGATTTGGCTGGGTAGGTAGGTGGGTTGAACTGGGTTAGGTAGGTGGGTTGAATTGGGTTAGGTAGGTGGGTTGAACTGGGTTAGGTAGGTGGGTTGAACTGGGTTAGGTAGGTGGGTTGAACTGGGTCAGGTAGGTGGGTTGAACTGGGTTAGGTAGGTGGGTTGAACTGGGTTAGGTAGGTGGGTTGAACTGGGTTAGGTAGGTGGGTAGGTTGTAAGGTGGAAGTGCGAGAAGTAGTGAGGGTGAGGGTGTTGTGGTTGAGGGCAGTGGATGTAAATGAGTTACGTGGGGGATCACGTGACCTATGTAAGGGTTAGGGTTCTGGGCAATGGGGAGGCTAAGCGCAGGCCTTGCGAGCGAGCGAAGCGAGCGAGCCTGGCCGCGCGAGGCCGACCCTTTTAATATTTAATATATATTTTATTATTTAATATATAATTTAATATTTAATATATATTTTATTATTTAATATATATTTTACTATATAATATATATTTTAATATTTAATATATATTTTATTATTTAATATATATTTTACTATATAATATATATTTTAATATTTAATATATACTTTAATATTTAATATATATTTTAATATTTAATATATATGTTATTATTTAATATATATTTTATTATTTAATATATATTATAATATTTAATATATACTTTAATATTTAATATATATCTTATTATTTAATATATACTTTAATATTTAATATATATCTTATTATTTAATATATATTTTAATATTTATATTATTTATATTATTCATATTATTTATATTATTTATATTATTTATATTATTTATATTATTTATATTACTTATATTATTTAAATTAAATTCGAAATTTATATTACAAGAGATTTATACATGCCTCTGCTGCGGAGCGGAGCGGAGATTCCTGTTAGATTTAATAATTTATAATTAGAATATTGTTTTATTATATTTTAATTAAAGCTATTACTATTACGTTAACCTTACGAAATATAATAAATTAATATTATTATAATATTAAATAACGGCTTTACGGATTATTTCGGAGTAATAAAAAAGAAAAACGTTATTTTTTTTAACGGTTTTAAAGATTAAAATAATTTTAAAAAAGGTATTTACGTTATTACTTAAAACTAATAATACTATATTAATCTCGATAATTATAAACCGCTTTTTTATAAGGCTATTACTATAATTATTAAAGACTTTAAATATATTAAAAAATAAGAAGTTTAAAGTTACTTTAACTATAACTTTAAAATATTTAAAGCTTATTAAAAATATATTTAAAAAATTAATATATAACACTTTTAAACTATAGAAAATAATCTTAAGCTTTTTAAATACCCCGAAAAAATTATAAAACTTATATATATTATTAATAATTTAATTTTTAAAAAAGTTTAACTTTATAAAAAAAACTTATACTTTATTCCTTTATTATTAAATAATTATAAA